>JAJPUD010026368.1:0-16579 GCA_023553655.1 Myrmecobius fasciatus
TAATTAGAAGAGAGTATTTCTAAAATAATTCCACTAAGTTCCTCCCTTGTATTTAACTTAGTCCACTGTAGGCTTAGGAGAGTGAGTCACAGGAGCATAGTCTCAGAGATTTAGAACTGGAAGAGTTTCTCCTTTTGCAGATATGGAAAATGAGACCCAGAAAGAAATGGCAACTAAGTTCACAAACATAGCAAGTTGTAGTATTTACAACTTTTTGCTTGTTTGTTTTTTATTTCTCGTGATTTTTTGCTGTTTGGTCTAATTTTTCTTGCATAACATGATAAATTTGGAAATACACTTAAAAGAATTGCACATGTTTAACCTATATGAAATTGCTTACTGTCTTGGAGAGAGGGGAGATAAGAGAAGAAAGGGAGAAAAATTTGGAACACAAAATCTTACAAAAATAAATGTTGAAAACTATCTTTATATGTATTTGGAAAAATAAAATATTATTGAGGGGAAAAAGTAACAAACTGAAGAGAAAGTATTAAAAACTTCCGATTCTAAATTCAGTAGCCAACGTAAAATAAATATTTGTGCATAAAATGTGATTCAGTTTCTTCCCCTTTTTATCCCTTCCCATTGCACAAGTAGTTGTTAAGAATATATTTGCAAACACTGAGCTGAAATTCAATATTGCATTTATTCCAATTGTAATTTGGGAATGTGCTACAGATGACTAGAAATTCTCTCTGGTTTTTCTATAAAATCATTTCACTGAACCCCAGAATGATGAAATCAGTGCCTCTTGGGGGAAGTTGATGGAATGATACCACCTGCTTTTTGCCTATTGGATTCCTGACTTCTGACAAAACATTGGCTGCAAAAATGCCAGCTTCTCGATCATTTCCATTTGTTGGAGTCTAAATGTGTCAACATTTGTACTACTGACTAGTCTTTCCTCATGTTTTTTTTTTCCTACTTTAAAAAAAATTCCCATTTCACTTTCCATTTTCTCTTGCTTTCAAGAAGTATGGTGGACACAGTGCTAGATTTAGTTAAAAGACCTGGATGATGATTTCTAGCTTTATAATTTCTAGCTGGGTAACATTGGACAGGCCACTAATAATAGCTGACATTTATATGCATTAGGTCATTTGAATTTCACAATAATCTTATGAAGTAGATTCTATAGTTATTACAAATGACCTAGTTCCTCTGTAGTCTCTGGGCTCATTTGAATAAGCTTGATCTTGGGGAGTTGGAGGGCTGATACCAAGAGGATCATTTCTCTTTCTTTAGTTTGTTACACCTCCCTCTAACTTTTACTTCAGGAAATCCCCAGATCAAGCATAAGTAAAGCTTTTTTCTTGGTTTTCCCAACTGTGGATAAAAGCTCCTATAGAAAAACTGAATGTAATAAATGCAAATCTAGTGTGGGACAGCCTTTTTATTTTTTTCCCTGCAGAAAATGCAGAATATACAGAAAATTCACATGAACTAATAAGTTTATAAGGAAAACAGATAAAGTGTTCAAATAGTTCTTAAACTGCCCTTATAAGCTAATCAAATTTTGGAGAAAAACAGGATCATATATTAAGAATATAGAAATAAATATATAAATACAAAACAATTTTGTGAAGGGAAGACACCTGCAGTTGTGTGGGATTATCAAAAATCTTAGAGAACTAGTATTGCTTGAGCTAAGCTCTGAAAGAAAATGGGGGATTCTAAAAGATAGAGGTGAGTAGGGAGTACATCCCAAGCATGAGGGATAGTCTATGAAAAGCTTAAAACATTGGTGATGGGAGCTGGAACACTAAATGAGGCACAGCAAGAAGGCCAGTTTTGCTAGATTTCAGAAAGCACTCTTTCATCTAAGTCATAGTAGTGATTTTCTGACCACAGAGTTTTGATTATATTAGTGTCATACTGGGTTTGGAAGCACAGAAACAAGTTAGTATACATTATTTCTTTCCTATATTCTCCCTTTAGACGAAACTATATCTTGAGTGGGAAGAATCACAACGTTAAGAACAGCTTTCTTTGACAGGAAAAAGAAAGAGGTCACTCTCAAAGCCTTTTCACTGCATTGAAATACTTAGTGGTTAAACTGTGTGACAGTAGATTTATAGTGTTCATAATGTGGACAATTCTCTGTACTGTCTTGGCTTTGTTCCCTTGGGGATTGGGATTTGAAGTATTTGATTCTTTAAATATGCACTAAGTAGCAGGGAGACTATTTCATTATGCATGATAGCAGGGTAAATAGGTAGTGTCTTGAACTGTTTGTTATATTCTTTCCCTCCTGAAAAGACTTTGTATATCATTTGAATTTATTTGGGTAGATGTAGAATGCAAACTCCTTGAAGGCAACTGTTTTATTTTTGACTTAGGGGAAAGAATGAAGTGAGAGGACCTGAATTTAGATTCCACTGCTGAAATTATATATGTGACCTTGGGTAAATCACTTCATTATATTTGTGTACATAGATGGCACGGTGGATAGAGCACTGGGCTCAGGAAGACGAGTTAAAATCTAACTTCAAACACTAGTTGTATGACCTTGGGGAAGACACTTAACTTCTGTCTTAATTTCCTCTATAAAATAGGGATGATAATAATAGCACCTCCTCATAGGAATGTGAGGATAACAGGAGATTATATTTGTAAAGTACTTAGTACAGTGCATAATGTTACAAACTTTATTAAGCCTAGTACTTAATAAGTGCTAGCTATTATTAATATATTGATATTAATAACATAATATATACAACACATCATATAAAATGTACATAAATATCATATTTACATTACTATATTTAAATTATATTATATATTTTTAATTATATATAATTAATTATATTATATATTTTTAATTATATATAATTAATTATATTAATAATCTCAGCACTCAGCATAGTACCTAGTAGGTACTTAGGAGAGTAGAGTCAAGATGGCAGGTTGTTTTTTCTAAGTACTCCCAAAACACTCACTCTACAATCTTAAAAATTGCCAAACTGAATTCTGGCAAGAAAGCCAAGAAAAAATAACTGAGTAATTTTTTTTTCCAAGCCAGCATAACTTAGGAGGACAAAAAGAGAGTTTTGTGGACACTAGACTTGGACTGGACAGAAGTATAGTAGAGTGGAAGTAGCAGGAGCAGTGGGGAACAGCACACAGTAAAAGGACTGATCACCTGGTCATAAAGAGATCTCAGAGGCTCCTGTTACTAGCACTAGGAGCACTATCTATCTTCAAGTGCTATCTTGCAGCTTTGTCATTATCTAGTTCTGGGACACAGTTCTAGGGCTGAGAGAATTGGGTGATATTGTGAAAGAATGGGATCCCTAACTGGGCAAGAACTAGAGCTCAGATCAGGAGGGCAATGAATAGATCTCTCCCTGGATCATACCATACTGGAAGCACCAAAATCTTATAGTTCCTCAGACTTGGCTGTGAAAACATCAAAAGGACCTAAAAGATAGAAATTCAGATCTGATATCCTCTCTCTCTCATCCTCAGAGGTAAACAGAACACAATTCTAAAGTCTGAAATAAAAAAACAAGCAAACAGTAAAAAAAAAAAAAAAAAAAAGATCTGACCATTAAAAACTGCTATTGGGACAAGGAAGCTTTTTGTGGCCATCTTTTAAGAGCTTACTTTGTATGAGCCTTTTGATCTCTGAGACAAGATGAATGAGGCAGAGGAACTCATAGTGTGTGAAAAGAGCTCTAGTTGATTATGCTGCACAGCCTTGTTGATATACAGTGTGTGAACAGTAGGCAATCCCCAATCACCATTCAGAAAAGCAGCTTGTGGGCATTGCATATGCATTGTATCTGCCAATGGGAGGAGAGACGACCCATCCATGTCAGCCACCCATTCACAGGTGAGAGGCCCTGTTAAGGCATCCCTGCTCATGAGCAATTAGCTGTGACACTCAGGCTCAACCCATTCCCATGCCGTGCATCAGTGCTCCTTGCTCAACAAGGGTGTTTCTGTAATGTGGCAGAAAACTTATTGTACACCACAGGTCAAGGTGGCCGTTGTACTCCCTCTCAGCAGGGTCCCATACCCTAGCAGAAGCTCAAAACACAAACTCAGAAGACAATTACTTGAAAACATCTACAAGCAAAAGCCTCAGAACAAAATGCAGATTGGACGTAAATCCGACAAGAATTCTTAGAAGAACTTAAAAAAAGAGAATAAAAAGAGCAATTTATAAAAATTCAAACAAAAGAGGTAAAAGAAAAGTTAAAAAAGAAATGACACTTATGCAAGAAAATAATGAAAATAAGATTAACATCTTGGTAAAAGAGGTACAAAAATGCTAAAGAAAAAAGCTCCTTAAAAATGAAAATTGTTCAAGTGGAAGCTAATGACTCTATGAGACACCAAGAAACAATTAAAGAAAATGAAAGGCTGAAAGAAGGAAGAAATGTGAAGTATCTCATAGAAAAAATAACTGATCTAGAAAATAAATCAGGGAAACAAATTCAATAATTATTGATGTCATGACCAAAAGTCTTTATATCATATTTAAAGAAATTTTAAAGAATAATTTCTGATATCTTAGAACAAGGAGAAATTGAAAGAACCCATCAATCACCTCATGAAAGCAATCCCAAAATGAAAACTTCCAGAAATATTATTGCCAAATTTCAGAGCTCTTATATCATAGAGATAATATTGCAAGCAAGAGAGAATTCAAATACCATGGAAGTCACAAGATTTAGAAATTACCATTATAAAGGAGTGCAGGGTTTGGTATTCTCAAAAACAAAGGAGCTAGGATTACAACCAAGAATAATGTACCTAACAAAACTCAGCATAATCCTATAGAGGAAAAATGGATTTTTTAATGAAATTAGAGGATTTTCAAAGATTCCTGATGAAAAGACTGGAGCTGAATAAATAATCTGATAGACCAATACAAGATTCAAGATAAGTATAATAAAATAAACCTTAGTGAGAAATCATAAGGGACTTAACAAGGTTAAGCTTTGTACATTCCTATATGGGAAGAAGATGTATGTAATCCTTGAGAACTTCATCATCACCAGGGAAAATAGGAGACTACTTAGCCATATGGCACTAATATGAGTCTAATAAGCTGGAATGATCTCAAAATAATAAAGGCAGAGTGAGAAAGGGGATTGTCCTGAGTAAAGGAGAACGAGAGAGGAAGAATGGGAAAAGTATCTCATATAAATGAAGCTCACAGGGAAATGTTTATACAATAGAGGGGAAAGTTTAGGGGCACACAATACTGGAATCTCACTCTCATCTGAAAGAATTCAAGAGGAGAATATACATATACATTAATATATACATATGTATTCACACACATACAATTGGGTACAGAAATTTCTCCTATCCAACAGGGAAATAGGAAGGGAAGAGACCAAGAAAAAGGAAGAGGAAGAAATAAGAAATAATAATGGTTCAAAGCAATTAATAGGTGCTTAATGAATGCTTATTAAATTGAATTATGTCAGGAGACATAGGTTTTAGCCCTCACTTTATCATTAACTACTTTAGTGACCTCAGGCAAGTTGGTCCATCCCTCTTGGTTTCAGTTTTCTCATCTATAAAATGGCAGGTTTGGACTATATGATCTCTTAGGTCCCTTCCAATTCTGTGCCTGTGATGATTTTTTCCCTTCCAGATCTAAAATAATACATGGAAAAGATTTATAAAACACACAGATTTTTTTTTCTTTATTATTATTATTTGCTGAGGCAATTGGGGTTAAGTGACTTGTCCAGGGTCACACAATTAGGAAGGGTTAAGTGAGACCAAATTTGAACTCAGGTCCTCCTCACTTCAAGGCTGGTGATCTATCCACTTCACCACCAAGCTGCCCCTGATTTTATTTTTAAAGATCAGAAAGCTCAAATACAAACCAAGAATTTTTGCTGATCCTCATTGTGGCCATAGTTGTGACCTTCAGCCTTTTATCAGCTTTGATATTCACTATCCTATATAAAAAACTACATTGTGTTGAGATTCAATTGAATAAGAAAAAGAAAAACATATCCTTGAGCAAATTTCTTTTTCCATATAACCCACATTGAATTTCTGAAACCTTAATTACATTTGCAAGATGGAAAGAAAGACAATGTTTAGAGGGCACTCCAACCTCAGGTTTTAGGGATAAACTGTTGCCCTTTAGAGTTAAGTGTAAGCCTAATTGTACAGGTATTTTATTTAAATTTTCTGGAACTGTTACAGATAGGTTACTAGACCAGCACTGTGAGTAAGTGCTCCAGTCCAAGAGAGCTAATCCTTCCTCATTTAAACCTTCCCCAGAACATCAAGTCAAAATGTGGGTCTGTTCGTTGCCACAGTAGCTTAAATGGTGATTTTTTAAGGGAAGAGTTCAATTTTAGCAGCTTTCATGTCTATTGCCAGGAAGCATGAATAGCTTAGCACTTCAGTGCAATGTCTCTAAAAAAGGAACAGAATGCTAAACAGTTAGCCCACTGCTGGATCCAGGATGATTTTACAGAATGAGAGAAGTACATATTATAGTGAATCCATCAGAAACTAGCAGTTATGCAGAGATGGCAAAATGGTAGGAGCCAGAATCTTTAGAAAATATTGTGCACCTAGAATAAAGATACATTTGACTTACTGAAGTGAGAGGTACATTTCTGATTGAACATGAATGAGTCATTGTGATTATTTAATTATCATTTGAGGATCATCATTTAAAGCTCATACTTTCCCCCTGATCCCTTAAACTTGGATTTCTCTGAAATGGCATTATAATATTTTTTTCTTTGATGATGTTTTTCTGTAGTATTGTCTCTTACTTCTTGCCACTAGATGGAAGAAGAAGGTTAACAAAATGATTTTTTTTGATGTTATAAGATCAACTGAATTCACTTTGTCTTGAAACAGCTACCAAACTAGGAAACTAGGTTGAAAATCATGATGATATCAGTAATCCTGCTTTCAGTAATCTTTTTTTATTATTTCAAATTAAAACCTAATATTTTTATAAGTTAAATGGTTGTATTATTTACAGGTTTCAGTATAAACAATGAAACTTTCCTAGGAAATGTTTACGCTTAAAATAATTTATTTTAAAACATTCAGCTGTTATAACATGCTTTCTGTCTTTCCCTCTGTGTGTAGTTATCTGGACTTTTTATTCATTCTCATTCACTTTCCCTCACATGATCATAGTGTATATTCCATACTTCTGGTTTTGCTTCTTTCTTTGTTTCATAGAATTGGTTCCTTCATCTCTTTCCCTCCTGACTTGATATTTGCCTATCTTCATTAAGTTATACTATCCTATTATGTTAGTTTCCAAAAAAATTATTTAACCATTTCATTGTTTTGAAATTTAAATTGCTTCCGGGTTTTTTTTTTTTTTGAAAATCATACATAATACTATGTGATTTTTTTTATTAGAAAGCTTTTGTGGTTGTTATCTTTCAAAATATTTCATGTGAAACTTTAGCAAATGTGTAGAGATATATCATTTACAAGACTTCATTTTTTTCCGCCTCTTATTTTACAGTGTAAAAACTTTCAAAATTAGCCATGGAAAGAAATCATTACTGAATGGAAGAAGGGAAGTAAGAATAACTATTTGACAGTTAAATAAGAAACTTGAACTTGAAATTTCCCAGAAAAAACTTATTTCTCAAAAGGAAAACATAGATCATTGGAAAATAACTAAAAAAGGAAAGCAAAATTGTTTAAGGTTTTAAAAATGAATGAACGGGGGGAAGAATCTTCAAAAAATTAAAATAGTAAATATTCATTCATATCATTGGTTTTTAAGGTGTGTCTGGCCCTACATATCATATATCTGTGATATAACTTTGCTATACTTTTGTACATGTCTCTAGGGGATGTCCAAAGGATAGAGTAACTTGCTCATGGTGCCATACAACTAGTAAATGTCAGAATACATGGCTTCCTGATACTAGGTTCAGCATAATGTTCACTGTACTACACTTCTGACACATATAGATATAAATAGCAAGCAGACCAGATTAGAATGTATATCCAGGAAGAACATAACTGAGCTTAGAAGTAAATTGATCAGGGACAGAGGAATGTTCTCATACAGATTTAAGACACAGTCATAAAAACAAAATGTTTATTGCTGTTGTATGACTGTGTAGAGGAAACTATTTTGAGAAACTTAACTTGGTATATGGAAGGAATTAAATTGCAGTTAATCAAATAATTTGAATTGGTTAGTTTCTCATTCCTCTATTTCTAAAACAGTCTTAATTACTCATAATCATCTATATCTTTTGAACAATGATACCTAAGAGATATAATTACTAAACCAATAGTTAGAATAGTAGTATTAGCTAACATTTATATATTACTTGAGGTCTGTAAAGCACTTTACCTCTCATCTCATTTGATTTTCATAACCACCATATTAGGAAGATGGTATCATTATTCTCATTTATATACAGGCTAAGAGAGATTCATAAAAGGGTATAGAACTAATGTCAGGTAGTACTTGAACTCAAGTTTTTCTGATACCTAGTCCTGCAGTTTATTCACTAAGCCAGGATGACTCCTTATTAAATTTTTATAGGTTCTTTCCATTTTTTTTTGCTGAGGCAATTGGGGTCAAGTGACTTGTACAGGATCACACACCTAGGAAGTATTAAGTGTCTGAGGTCAGATTGAACTCAGGTCCTCCTGACTTCAGGGCTGGTGTTCTATCCACTGCACCACTTTTCTGCCCCTAAATTTTTATAGGTTCTTAAAGTTTGCGAAAACATTGATGAACATCAAATAATTATTTGAGGTAGAATGATATCTAATCAAACAACATCCAATAGTTGTCCACTACTATGCATGAGATGGGGATTCTCTTCTCTTCTCTTCCTTTAAGGCAATGAGCTTGAACACTGGTAATAATAATGACCACATAATTATTTAGTTTTAAAATTCAACCATAGAACTTGATTGTATGACCTTTCATGCAAGTGTCTGCTTCACACTAACCAAAGGTTATGAAGTACTATTTTCTATTAATAGTTATGATAGCATTGTCTTGCACTTTCAAGGATTGCATCATTCTCCAAGAGGGTGAGTTTTCTAGTCAGTGTGATTTTCAATAACTTGACTACTAGATTGAGAAATTTTGCTTTTTCCTATTAAGTAACCCAGGGGATTTTAAAAATTGCTTATACCAAAATCCCTCACCTACCTTATACCTTTAAAATGATTGACTACATGCTAATAAAAGAACTAGAATGGATCAGCTAGCTGGTACAGTAAATAGAGTGAATAAAGCACCCATCCTGAAGTAAAAAAGATCTGAGTTCAAATCCAGTCTCAAACACTTAATACTAGCTGTGTGACCCTGGACAAGTCACTTAACCTCAATTGCCTTGCAAAAAACTAAAAAACTATAGCAAGATCTAAGAATGTTGGGGTGGATCATTGATGAAGGAAAAAGATGAAGACAAAGAAGGCAGTTAGGTGGTGCAATGGACAGAGCACTGGGTCTAGAATCAGGAGAAAAATACTAAATTCAAATCCAGCTTAGACTCTTACTAGCAAATAAACAGAGATTATGGGCAAGTTTATTTGTCTTAGTTTGCTCATCTGTAAAATGGAGATAATAATAGCACCCATCTGTCAGATTTGTTGTGAGAGTCAAATGACATTGTAATTGTAAAGTACTTAATATAATACTTGGAATGTCATAAGCTCTAAATAAATGTTAGCTATTCCTATTGTTTAACGATTTGTACTGGATAATGGATTCTCAGGCAGCTAAGATAAAAATACATTGAAGTATTGATATATGACTTGTACCTTCAGTTCATTATCCTTTTGATTAAAAGATATATCAATAAAGACATTTACTTGCAAGCAGGGGTTGAATAGGGTTTATATAAAGCTTCCCTTCCCATTTCTAGACAACCACATGCACAAGAGTGCACATATTCTTTAACCCAGAGACAGTGATCTTCTTGCTAATCTTTGAACAAAATGCTCTCTTTTTTGACTCTGGAAGTTTTCTCTGTCTATCCTCCATGCCTGCAAAGATAGTTTTCAACATTCACCTTTGCAAAACCTCATATTCCAAAATTTTCTCCCTCTCTCCCCATCTTCTTCCTCCCTTAGACAGCAAGTAATATGATGTAGGTTAAACATGTGCAATTCTTCTAAACAAATTTCCACATTTATCATGCTGCATCCCTAACTTCTTTATTCTTTCTTCTCTTCCTTGATACTGCTAGCACCATAGTACAAGACATTGTTATTTAATCCCTAGACTAGATGGTCTCCCTGCAGTGTACTGAGTCTGGAGTCAGGAAGACCCATCTTCTTGAGTTTCAGGCTAACCTCACACACTTACTAGCTGTGTAGCTCTTGACCCCATTTGCCTCAGTTTTCTCATCTGTAAAATGAACTGGAGAAGAAAAATGGCAAAACGCTTTAGTATCTTTGCCAAATGGGGTCATGAAAAGTTGGCCACAGCAAAAACTACTGAACAACTTCCTGCCTTAAACATCTCCCCATTTCAGTTTATCCTCCATTTAGATGTCAAAATGATCTTTCCAAAGCATAGATCTAATTATTTTACCCCTCTTCCCAATTCAATTAACTCTTGCGGTTTCCTATACCACAAGAGAATCAAATATAAAATTCTCAGAAAGTATTCCCTGCTCCCTTTCTAGTCTTGTTATACCTTGCACCCAGATCTACACACACACAGTCTTTGATCTATTGATACTGGCTTCTTGGCTGTTCCTTGCAGAAGACATGCCATTCTCCAAATCCCAGCATGTTTATTGACTGCTCACCCTGCCTAGAATTCTTTCTCTCCTCTCATTTCTACCTTCTGGTTTCCTCCTCAGCCTTTCATATTTCCTCCCACATCCTCTTTTTCTCATCTCCTAAATATTAGTATCTTCTCCCTGTTGATTATCTCCAATTTATGCAATGTTTGTACATTGTCATTCACACACTCCACTAGACGGAATGCTCCCTTAGTATAGACATTGTTTTTTTTTTTTTTTTTTTTTTTGTCTTTCCTTGTTTTCTCAGCACTTAACACAAAGATGTGCTTTCCACACTGGTCTTTAACAATATTTGTTGATTGATTCTTTCTGAGAACTCCATAGTTTGGAATTTCCAGATTGGGAGTTCCAGAACTGCAAGAATTATGTCCTTCAAGGCCTTTCTCATCCATTCTTTTTTCTGCACTGTTTCCTGATCCCCTTAGTTGACAATGCTGTTTTTATCTACTTATCTTATATTTTCTTATTTATGTACCTTTTACAAACTTGGGAAATGTAAATTTTTTGAGGACAGTGATTTTATATCTACATCTTCAAGACCTAGCTCATAACCAGTGCTTAATAAATGACAATTATTTATTTATTTTTACCTCTCCTTTTCATTCAATCCTATGCTTACTTGCTTTATTATTTTACAGTCTCATAGATCATCTTTTATGTCTTATTGTTCTGACTCCTTATACTGTGCTGCCATGCTTATCTTCTATTTGGTTCTAGGCATTTTCTTAAGTGCTCACTAGATCTTTTTGGAATGAAAGAAAATGTAAGATAATGTGGTAAGAATTAGCTGACACTGAATTAAAAACTGAGAGAAGATAATGGCTAAAAATAGTTTTAGACAACTCTTGTGATTTAGCAGTATCACCCACCCCCCAAAAAATCAAGAAGAAACTTCCTGTAGTTAACTGAATCCTTTAGAAACTAATGGAGTGATTATGGTTCTTGGGACATTAGGGAAAATGTTGATTTGCACTTAATTTGAACAAGACTAAGGAAGCAAAAAAAATACACTGCATTTATCCATGCTCTTGTATTTGTTCTTTTGTCTAATGCTAAAAGTTGGAGTACAGCATTGCTACCACCTGGGACGATCTACCAGTGACACACAGACCTGTTACTTTCCTCTTCAAACCAGGGGATCAAGGCCTGCTGATGAAAGTGAGTGCTCCCTTCTTTGATGATCCTCCAGCACCTCCTGGTTCCCCAGGCCAACCTTTTAATGGACTCTGGGAATATGAAGGTAAGAGATTTTCTCTTCTGAATGCTGAGATAGATAATGAATGGCAAGCAGCATGTCCTGAAGAAAGAGTTGTATTTGTAATTGGAGGACAATACATGAAAGCTGGGAAATGTCACTACCTGGATCACTTGAGCAAGATTTTTCTCCCCTATAGGACATACTTTCCTCTAAAATGCAGGCAGTGTTATATAGAGGCAGTGTACCAGCTTTGGAGTTGAAAGATTTGTGTTCAAATCCTAGTTCTACCATTAAATAGCTGTGTGATACTGGAAAAATCTCTTAATCCCTCTGCATCCTGTTTCTCCTTCTACAAAATAAGATTATTAGATGATCCTGAGGTGCTTTCCAGCTATAACATGAGATCCTATAGATGAAGGAGTTGGGCTAGATGACCCCTAAATTCCCTTTAAGTCAATCATCCTAAGACTGGGTGAAGGCTCAACCCAACATGCCCTCCTAAGATCTCCTAGATTGGAAAACTTTCAAAATATCCTTCATTCTCTTCAAATGAAATTTCTAGAAAAAAAGAATAATACATAAGGATCTGAGACCTTTAGAAAACTCAGCTGTTTTCAAAATACTATATTAGTAATACCCATACCTTGTTCTTTTTAGGAAGAGTGTTAGCAATACCTGCTGAAATAATAGCCTCTCACATAGAACTATTTTAGTTCAATTTTTCAATGGTGATTGCAATCCAGGCATAATTGTATTGCAATCAACAATGTTCCCTGGGTGCTCTAAAAGATAAATTAAGAAATAGATAATCTTTATTGTCACTATAGGAGTTTAAAACATGCTATTTCTAGCAATAGTGTTAAATATATATCTTGGAGAAATAGTAGATAGCCTCTCATTTCAATGCTATGTTTAGTCTGTTTTAAAACAGGGACAAGCCTGGTATAGTAAGGCATTCCTATAGTTAAATAATACTAGAGATGCTGAGACTAGTAAATCTCCAGAGGTTGGAATTTCTGAGCTGGACGGGACTAATATGAGAAGGTGTCTACGCTATGTGGCACTGATAGGGTCCCACTCTGATCAGCTCAAGAGTTTTGAACTGTTTTATTTTTTAACCTGGACTGGTTTGCATCTTATTGTGCAACCTGAGTATGACACTAAACTTGGTCAAGATAGGAAAACCCAGTCCTTAAAAAACAAAATAATACAAGGAATAGATTTTTTTTATTTGCAAAACATATGTACGGGTAGTTCTTCAACATTGATCCTTACAAAACTTTCCGTTACAAATTTTCCCCCCAATTCCCTCCTCTCCCCTAGATGGCAGGAAGTCCACTACATGTTAATTATATTAAAATACTTGACAAATCGAATATATGTATACATTTTTCCACACTTATCATTGTTGTGCAAGAAAAATTGTATCTACAAGAAAAAAAATCAGAGAAAGGAAACACAATGCAAGCAAACATCAATAGAGAGCATGAAAATGTTATGTTGTGGTCCACATTTCACATCCCTCTCTCTGGGTGTATATGGCTTTCTTCACTGAACAATTGGAACTGATTTGAAGCATTTCATTGATGAAGAGAGCCATGTCCATCAGAATTGATCATCATATAGTATTATTGTTGCCGTGTATAATGATCTCCTGGTTCTGCTCCTTTCACGCAGCATTAGTTCATGAGAGTCTCTCCAGGCCTCTCTGAAATCGTCCTGCTGGTCGTTTCTTACAGAACAATAATATTCCATAACATTCATATACCATAATTTATTCAGCCACTCTCCAATTGATGGGCATCTATTCCGTTTCCAGTTTCTTGCCACTACAAAAAGGGCTGCCAAAAACATTCTTGCACATGTGGGGCCCTTTCCTTCCTTTATGATTTCTTTGGGATATAAGCCCAATAGAAACACTTCTGGGTCAAAGGGTATGCACAGTTTGATAATTTTTTGAGCATAGTTCCAAATTGCTCTCCAGAATGGCTGGATCCATTCACAGTTCCACCAACAATGTATCAGTGTCCCAGTTTTCCAACATCCCCACCAACATTTGTCATTATCTTTTCCTGTCATTTTAGTCAATCTGACAGGTGTGTAGTGATTCTCAGAGTTGTCTTAATTTACATTTCTCTGATCAATAGTGATTTGGAGCAACTTTTCATATGACTAGAAATAGTTTTAATTTCATCATCTGAAAATTGTCTGTTCATATCCTTTGACCATTTATCTGTTGGAGAATGACTTGAATTCTTATAAATATGAGACAATTCTCTATATATTTTAGAAATGAGGCCTTTATCAGAACGCTTAAATGTAAAGATGATTTCCCAATTTTTGCTTCCCTCCTAATCTTGTCTGTATTAGTTTTGTTTGAACAAAAACTTTGTAACTTAATATAGTCAAAATTATCTATCTGGTGTTCAATTAAGAGTTCCAATTCTTCTTTGGACATAAATTTAAGGAATATATGATTAACTTAGGAATGATAAATTTCCTATGACTATCATAAAAAATTGAGTTAAATAATCAAGAATGGATTGGGTTAGAAAGGGTATCAATAAAGATTCATAGAGAGGTTCATGTGTCCACTTCAATGGCTTGATATCATGTGAAACTCAGTGATTCCCTACAAGTTGGCTCTAATCTCCCTTTCCAGTCTCATGTCACATAATGCTCTTTTTTTGCAGTGAATGAAACATTTTTTTTAACATATCCTGTACTTCAGGCAAAATAGATAACTACTGAGCTGTTCTTTGAATTCGATATGTAACTTCCAGACTATTGTGTTCATGTAAGCTATTGTCTATATATGGAAGCCTTTATTTATTTATGTTTCATATCTTTTATTTTAATGATCAGTTTAGAAGACAGTTTCTTCCTTATTTTCCCAGTTGTATATGATCTCTCTACACTTTCCTAGAGTAACCTTACATTACACTTATCTATGTACAAATCATAGGTTTCTATGGCCAATGCATCTATGAATAGGGGGCTAGACTTTTGATGAAGAGCCTCATTGTGCTTAGCTAGGCTAATCCTAGGAAAGTAGATCAAGTTTTTAGCTGACATATTCTTGGTGCCTTCTCAATGTCAAATGGTCTGCACAGCTTCACAGGACCCCCTCTTGTCTTAAAACCTTATATTTGAGTCTTGATTCTCTTTTATTAAACTTGTCACAAGGTTCCCATTTTTTCTCGTTTCAAAATGTTTCTGAGACATACTCATTTCTTAAATTACTTAATCTGACTCTTTCTTAGTTTGTAATCAGCTTCTTAGCTAATTATTTGAAAACACCAAAAAATGTTGTATATTAGTGCCAAACAATTTTCAATAAACACAATTTTCATCAAGTTTTTAACTGCTCAGAAACTTTTAATGGTTTCCCACTGCCTACTGAATTAAATCCAAATCATAGAAAGGAAGACTAGATAGTGAACTGTGGGAGAAGATAATGTAGTATAATAATAAGAGCTTTGTTTTTAGTATCAAAAACCTGGATGCAAATTTGCCTCTTGATTTTTATTACTTGTGTAACTGTGGGAAAGTCACTTGATGTGCCTTGCCCCTAGGTTTCTCATATGTAAAATGAGTTTTCTATCCACTTTGGTCCTCTGATTGCCTCCAGTCCATCATGTTCTCTTTCTTTTTTCCCTATATGAACTTCTTCTCTATCCCATTCATTTGCCCATCAAGTATTTTCTGAATGTGCCATCTTTTGTACTGTCATTTAATATTTCACATACATCTACTATGGACTGTGTTGCAAGGAATGGAAGAGTTAGGAATAACAATGAAAACATTAAATATTACAAAATCTACAAATACAATGAAAGGTCTTTGAGAATAAGGTAAGTTTATTTTTTTGTCTTTGTATTTCCAATACCTTTCTTTTCTTTTTTTTTTTTAATAATTAAAGCTTTTTATTTGTATAACATATGTATGGGTAGTTCCCCAGCATTGATCTTTACAAAGCTTTCCATTACAAATTTTACCCCCAGTCCCCTCCCCTCCCCTAAATGGCAGGAAGTCCATGACATGTTAATAATGTTGAATTACTTGACAAGTTATGCAAGAAAAATCCTATTTACAAGAAAAAAAAAAGAAAACCAGAGAAAGGCAACAACATGCAAGCAAATATCAATATAGATCATGAATATGTTATGTTGTGGTCCATATTTCATATCCCTCTCTCTGGGTGTATATGGTTTTCTTCAGTGAACAACTGGAACAGGTTTGAGACAATTTTTTGTTGCAGAGAGCCATGTCCGTCAGAATTGATCATCATGTAATACTGATGTTGCTGTGTATGATGATCTCCTGGTTTTGCTCGTTTCACTCAGCATCAGTTCATGCAAGTCCCTCCAGGCCTCTCTGAAATCGTCCTGCTAGTCGTTTCTTACAGAACAATAATATTCCATAACATTCATATACCATAATTTATTCAGCCACTCTCCAATTGATGTGTATCCCTTCAGTTTCCAGTTTCTAGCCACTACAAAAAGGGCTGCCACAAACATTCTTGCACATGTGGGTCCCTTTCCCTCTTCTAAGATCTCTTTGGGATATAGGCCCAGTAGAAACACTGCTGGGTCAAAGGGTATGCACAGTTTGATAGCTTTTTGAG
>JAJPUD010026369.1:0-16578 GCA_023553655.1 Myrmecobius fasciatus
CATCTCCACATTCTCTCTCTTTCTCCCCATTCCCAGCCCTATTGAGAAAGCCCATAGGAAGTTGTGCAAAACTTTTTTATTAATGTCATGTGCAGAAAGAACATGTATCTTCCCTTGTGTTACTAAAAAGAATCCTCAAAAAATAAAGTTTAAAAAAGTGTGCTTCACACCTGTCAGATTGGCTAAAATGACAGGAAAAGTTAATGATGAATGTTGGAGGGGTTGTGGGAGGGCTGGGACACTGATGCATTGTTGGTGGAGCTGTGAACGGATACAGCCATTCTGGAGAACAATTTGGAGCTATGCTCAAAAAGTTATCAAACTGTGCATACCCTTTGACCCAGCAGCATTTCTATTGGGCTTATATCCCAAAGAAATCATAAAGAAAGGAAAAGGCCCCACATGTGCAAGAATGTTTGTGGCAGCCCTTTTTGTAGTGGCTAGAAACTGGAAATTGAATGGATGCCCTTCAATTGGAGAATGGCTGAATAAATTATGGTATATGAATATTATGGAATATTATTGTTCTGTAAGAAACGACCAGCAAGATGATTTCAGAGAGACCTGGAGAGACTTACGTGAACTGATGCTGAGTGAAATGAGCAGAACCAGGAGATCATTATACACGGCAACAACAGTACTATATGACGATTAATTCTGATGGACATGGCTCTCTTCAACAATGATATGTTTCAAACCACCTCCAGTTGTTCACTGAAGAAAGCCATATACACCCAGAGAGAGGGATGCGAAATGTGGACCACAACATAACATTCTCATACTCCTTGATTGATGTTTGCTTACATTGTGTTTCCTTTATCTGATATATCATTTGTGTAGATAAGATTTTTCTTGCACAACAATGATAAGTTTGGAAATATGTATACATATATTCGATTTGCCAATATTTTAACATAATTAACATGTAGTGGATATCCTGCCATCTAGGGGAGGGGTGGGGAAGTTGGGGGGAAAATTTCTAATGGAAAGCTATGTAAGTGTTATTGTTGAAGAATTACCCACACATATGTTATGCAAATAAAATAAAATTAAAAAAAAATAAAAAAAAAGTGTGCTTCAAAATGTGTGCTTCCATCTGCATTTAGAAATGATAAGTGTTTTTCTCTGAGTCTAAAAAGTAATCTTCCTCAGAAACCCTTCTCAGTACTGTCAGATCATTGTGGTGTTGAAAATAGAAAATTCATGGGCAGGTTCCACAGCATCTCTTGGCTTTGTACACACCACATTTCACTTTTCAGATGTTCAGGAATATCTTTCCAGATTTTTCCGATCATCATTCTTGTAACATCATAACACTATTCCATACACTTGCATAGCACAATTTATTCTGCCATTCTGAATTTCATGGACATCCCCTCAAGTTTCTATTTTTTCCTCTAAGAAGTGAGAGATGTTTTTGTACATAAACGTCCTTTTTCATTTTTTCTTAATTTCTTTGGAATTTCTTGTCTTGTAATGTTGCTTATAGGTCAATTGATTTGCATGATTTTATAGCCCTTTTAATGCATTTAATATATTTTAATCATTTTTCAATTGGGGACTGGATCTTATTTTTATATTTGACTACATTATCTATAAATTTGAGAAAAGAGGGCTGCATCAAAGAAACTTGCTTCAAAATTGTTTTCACAATTTCTATAGCTAATTATATTTCTCCCCTGTTTATTTTCTTCTATCCTTTCACTCTATCCCTCATCAAAGGATTTGACTTTTCACCACACTTTTCCCAATATTCTTTCTCTTTTCTCACCTTCCCCCTTGCTCATATCCCTTTTGCCCTCCTACTAACCTACTAAGATATATTTCTATATTTATATTGAACGTGTATGTTATTTTCAATTTGAACCAGTTCTGATGAGTGTATCTTTCACTCACTCTCCCTAATCTCCTTCCTTCTCCTCTACTGTAAATGCTTTTTGTTGCCTCTTTAGTGAAAGATAATTTGTGTCATATCATCTCTCCCTTTCCCTTTCTCCCTATCCATTTCCCCCTCAGTCCTTACTTTCATTTAATTTTTCATAAAGTATTATTTCATATTAATGTTCAACTTCATATTCCTATTCATCTCAAATCTGTGCCCTCTGTTTCTATATGTATCCCTTCTAACTTCCATAATAATGGGAAAGTTCTCTTTAATTACAAGCTTCATCTTCCCATGCAAGAAAGTAAACAGATAAACCAAGTTAATTCCTTTAAGATTTCCCTTTCCTTATTCATTACTTGTACTTCTCCTGAGATTGATATTTGAAAATCAAATTTTCTGTTACACTCTGGTCTTTTCATCATGAATACTTGGATTTCCTCTATTTCACTGAATCCCTACCTTTTTTCTCTGAAGTATTATAATGGGCTTTACTAGGCAGATGGTTCCTGGTTACAATCCTAGTTTTGTTGCTCTCTAGGAACTCATATCTTTGTTTTTATTAAAGCTTTTTATTTGCAAAATATATATATGGGTAATTTTTCAACATTGTCTCTTACAAAGCTTTCCATTACAAATTTTTCCCTGTAGTCCCCACCCTTCCCCTGGATGGCAGAAAATCCAGTACATGTTAATTAAGTTAAAATACTTGACAAATCAAATATATATATATATATATATATATGCATATTTTTACACTTATCTTGCTGTGCAAGAAAAATTGGGTCTAAAAGAAAAAAATCTGAGAAAAAAACATAATGCAAGCAAACATCAATAGAGAGCATGAAAATGTTATGTCGTGGTCCATATTTCATCCCCCTCTCTGGTTATATATGTCCTTCTTCACTGAACAAGTGGAACTGGTTTAAAACATTTCATTGTTGAAGAGAGCCATGTCCATCAGAATTGATCATCATATATTCTTGCTGCTATGTATCATTATCTCCTGGTTCTGCTCACTTCACTCAGCATCAGTTCATGCAAGTCTCTCCAGGCCTCTCTGAAATCATCCTGCTGTCCGTTTCTTATAGAACATTAATATTCCATAACATTCATACCCAATAATTTATTCAGCCATTCTCCACCTGATGGGCATCCCTTCAGTTTCCAGTTTCTAGCCACTACAAAAATGGCTGCCACAAACATTCTTGCACACATGGGGCCCCTTCCTTCCTTTAATATCTCTTTGGGACATAAGCTCAATAGAAATATTGATGGGTTAAAGGATATGCACAGTTTGATAACTTTTTGAGCATAGTTCCAAATTGCTCTTCATAATGGTTGGATCCATTCACAGTTCCACCAACAACATATCAGTGTCCCAGTTTTCCCACATCCCCTCCAACATTCATCGTTATCTTTTCCTGTCATTTTAACCAATCTGACAGGTGTGTAGTGGTATCTCAGAGTTGTCTTAATTTGCATTTCTCTGGTCAATAGAATTTGGAACACCTTTTCATATGACTAGAAATAGTTTTAATTTCGTCATCTGAAAATTGTTCATATCCTTTGTTCATTTCTCAATTGGAGAGTGTTTTGAATTTTTATAAATATGAGTCAATTCTCTATATATTTTAGAAATGAGGCCTTTATGAGAACCCTTAAATGTAAAGATGATTTCCCAATTTAATGCTTCCCTCCTAATCTTGTCTGCAGTAGTTTTGTTTGTACAAAACCTTTTAACTTAATATAATCAAAATTATCTATCAGGTGCTGAATAAGGAATTGCAGTTCTGTTGTGGATACAAATTCCTTTCTTCTCCGCAGGCCTGAGAGGTAAACTATCCTATATTCCTCTAATTTGCTTATAACATCACTCTTTATGTCTAAATCATGAACCCGTTTAGATCTTATCTTGGTATGTGGTGGTAGGGGTGGGTCAAGCCCTAATTTATGTCATTCTAGTTTCCAAATTTCCCACCAGTTTTTGTCAAATAGTACGTACATATCCCAAAAGCTAGGATCTTTGTGTTTATCAAACACTAGACTGCTATAGTTATTTCCTAGTTTATCCTGTGGTCCTATCGTATGCCACTGATCAACTACTCTGTTTCTTAGCCAGTACCAACTGGTTTTGATGACAGCTGCTTTATAATATAGTTTTAGATCTGGTACAGAAAGGCCATCTTCATAGGCCTATTTTTTTCATTAATTCCTTTGAAATTCTTGACCTTTTATTTTTCCAGATGAATCTTACCACTATTTTTCTAGATCTGTAAAATAATTACTTGGGAGTTTGATTGCTATGGCACTAAATAAGTAAATTAGTTTGGTTTCTATTATCATTTTTATTATATTCTCTCAGCCTACCCATGAGCACTTGATGTTTTTCCAACCGATTAGGACTGACTTTATTTGTGTGGAAATTGTTCTGTAGTTTAGTTGCTATAGTTCCTGACTTTCCCTTGGCAGATAGATTCCCAAATATTTTATAGTATGGAATTTCTCTTTGTATCTCTTGCTGCTGATGTTGTGGGTAATATATAAAAATGTTTCTGATTTATGTGGATTTATTTTATATCCTGCAACTTTGCTAAAGTTGTGGAAGGTTTCTAATAGTACTTTAGTTGATTCTCTAGGGTTTTCTAAGGATGCCATCATATCATCTGCAAAGAGTGATAATATGATTTCCTCATGACCTACTCTAATTCCTTTAATCTCTTTTTCTTCTCTTGTTGCCAAAGCTAACAATTCTAAAATAATATTAAATAGCAATGGTGACAGTGGGCAACCTTGTTTCACTCCTGTTCTTATCGGGAATGGTTCCAGTTTATCACCGTTACATATGATGCTAGCTGATAGTTTTAAATAGATGCTACTGACTATTTTAAGGAAAAGTCCATTTATTCCTATGTTCTCTAGTGTTTTTAATAGGAATTTAAATTAATTAATTAGATTTTATCAAATGCTTTTTCTGCATCTATGGAGATAATCATATGTTTTTGTTAAGTTGATTATTGATATAGTCAATTATGCTAATAGTTTTTCTAATATTGAACCATCCCTGCATTCCTGGTATAAATCTTACTTGGTCAAGGTGTATTATCCTGGGGATGATTTTCTGTAATTTCTTTGCTAATATTTTATTTAAGATTTTTGCATCAATATTCATTAGGGAGATTGGTCTATAATTTTCTTTCTCTGTTTTTATCTTACCTGTTTTAGGTATCAGTACCATGCCTGTATCATAAAAGGAATTTGGTAGTACACCTACTTTCCCTATTATTTCCAATACTTTATATAGTATTGGAATTAATTGTTCCTTGAATGTTTGGTAGAATTCATATGTAAATATATGTGTCCCTGGAGATATTTTCTTAGGGACTTGAATAATAGCTTGTTCTATTTCTTTTTCTAAAATGGGGCTATTTATATTTATATATTTATATAATTATATATATTACATAATATATATATATTTATGACCACCTCCCTCATACAGTCCTCCCCTTTTTAAAGCCCCTCCCCTTTTTACACCTTTTCCCTAATTCTTCTATTTTCCCATCTATTAGTCTATCCCTTTCTTTTCCTCCTTTCCCCCCCACTTCCCTATAAAGAGGGACAACTTTCTCTGTGAAAACAAATGTGTCTGAAATACTGTTTTAGAGCCCAATCTGATAAAAGTAAGATTCACACAATGCTCATCGCCTTCCCTTCTTTTCCTCAAATATATTAGATTTTCTTTGCCTCTTCATGAGATTTTACCTTATTTTTACCTTATTTTACCTCCTTTTCCCTCTTTTTCCAGTATGATAGTCCTTCCACCTCTAGTTTCTTTTTCATATTATCAAAGGAAAATCAAATTATACCCCCATCTTTAAGGATACCCACAGTAGAAATATAGTTTTCAAGAGTTCTTTCCTTTTAACCTTTTTATGCGTCTCTTGAGTTCTGTGTTTGGAGGTCATTTTTTTTTTATTCAGATGTAATCTTTTCAATAGAAATAGGTGAAATTCACCTATATCATTAAATACCCATTTTCTTCCCTGGAAGATAATGCTCATTCTAGCTGGATAGCTTCTTCTTGGCTGTAATTGAAGTTCCTTTGCCTTTAGGAATATCTGATTCCAGGCCCTTCAGTCCTTTAATGTGGAAGCTGATAGATCTTGTGTTATTCTAATTACAGTTTCTTGGTATTTGAATTGTTTCTCTCTAGCTGCTTGAAATATCTTTTCCTTGGTGTGATAGTCGTGCAATTTAGCCACGATTCCTTGAGGTTTTAATTTTGGGGTCTTTGTCAGGAGGTGATCAGTGAATTCTTTCAGTGGTGATTTTACCTTCTGATTAGAAAACATCAGGGCAGTTTTCTTTCATTATTTCCTGGAAGAAAGTGTCTAGGTTCTTTTTTTCATCATGGCTTTCAGGAATTCCAATAATGCTTAGATTGTCTCTCCTAGACCTATTTCCCAGGTCAGTTGTTTTTCCTAGGAGATAGTTCATATTTTCTTCTATTTTTTCATTTTTTTTCTTTTGTTTGACTGATTCTTGAAGTCTTATTGAGTCATTCACTTCCATTTGTTCTCTAATTTCTAATGTATTATTTTCTTCTTTTGTAGCTGCTTTTGTAACTGGCCAATTGAATTTTTTGTTTATTGCAGTCTTTTTCCATTTCACCAATTTTCTTT
Source organism: Myrmecobius fasciatus (assembly GCA_023553655.1). Classification (NCBI taxonomy): domain Eukaryota; kingdom Metazoa; phylum Chordata; class Mammalia; order Dasyuromorphia; family Myrmecobiidae; genus Myrmecobius; species Myrmecobius fasciatus. Next base: position 6,568 of record JAJPUD010026369.1, read on the forward strand.
TTCAGTGAATTGGTGTCTTATTCATATCTCTTTTGTAATATCCTCTCTTGTTGTATCCTGCTTACAATGATCTCAATTCATTTCCCCATTTTTCTTCAAACTCTCTTTTGAAATTCTTTAATCAATCTTCCAGGAAAGCCTTGTGAAATGGGAACCAAGTCATGTCTCCCTTTGTAGCTGCCTCTGGAGTTGCTTTACCTTTATGAACCTCAGGATCTGAGATCGTTTCTTCTCTCTCTGCATAAAAGCTGTCTTTGGTGAGCGTTCTTACTTGTTTTTTTTATTCATTTTAAAAGCTTGAGGTCTGTTTAAAGTTCAGAAGCAGCAGCTGGTATAATTTGTCCTGGGGGAGTTTGGCTGATTGACTTCCATTTCTGGGCCATCAGTGTGCCCTGAAATAGTTCTTGCACATGAGGAAGAGGAGGATGGTGCTCCAGGTCACTGGGCACCCATCTCGAGCTCTGGAAGGAAGGGAGATGCTCTGCAGGACTCGGGGGAATGTCCTCCTACATAGTTCCTAGGCTTTTCTCTTTTGGGCAGTGAGACCCCTCTTCCTCTCCCTTTTGGGCCCATTCCTTTTCCTCAGATGGCCTAGTTTATTCTGGTTCCTGGCACATCCATGGTATCTATGGGGAAAGTTTCAGAAACCCTTGTATAGGTTATACAGCAATATCAATACTGAGCCTACATACACCAAATAGGATAGCATTTCAGTTTTTTAAAGAAAATGTGGACTTCTGGGGGTGGAACCAAGTTGGCGGAGATCAGACATGAGTGTCTGGCACCTCCTCTAACTTTCACTAGAACCAACAGCAAATGAAGCCTCTAGAATGGTTTTGATGTCAAAGACTCCACAATATCTGGAGTACAACACTTTTCTAGAAGATACCCTGGAAGAAATTCAAAAGAGGTCTCTTTCAATTGGGCAAGGAGGTGGTCTGCCAAACCCAGATTGCAGCACAGGGAGACCGGGGCAAAGGAGCTGCAGCAGGGAGCTGGAGCAGGAGTCAGAATGTTGTGGCTTCCACACACCTGGGAGTCTTCTGTGGGCCTGTTGGGCCAATCTGTCCTTGTTGTAAGCAGGTTGTTTGGCAGAGCTGCCTTTTATGAGGGGTAGATTGTGAACCACTGAACCTCTGAAGAGCAGTGGATCTAGCTACCATTACACAGCACCCTAAAGCAATTAATCAGGAGAACTGCCCAGCACCTGAAATAACTCAATCAGTAGAACTGCCCCAGGGCAAATTAATGCAGCTGTCCCTCCTTTGCCTTGAACAGACCTCACACTTTTAAAAAAATGATTAAAACCCCCAAAAAGAACTCTCACCATAGACAGCTTTTATGGAGAGAGGAAAAACAGACCTCAAATCTTGAAATCTCTAAAGGTAAAACAAGTCCAGAAAGAGAGACATAAGCTGTATCCCATGTCACAAGGCTTTCTTTGAAGATTGCATAAAGGATCTTAAAAGAGAGTGAGAAGAAATATGGGGAAATGAAATGGGATCATTTCAAGAAAAAATTGGAAAAATTGGAAAAAGAATGCAATGAACAAAAAAAATGTAATTGGCCAATTGCCAAAGGAACTAAAAATAGTAACTGCAGAATATAAGACATTAAAAATTAAAAATAAAGAGATGGAAGTGAATGACTCAATAAGACTTCAAGAATCAATCAAACAAAAAAACAAAAATGAAAAAAAATAGAAGAATATATGAAATATCTCCTAGGGAAAACAACTGACCTGGAAAATAGGTCTAGGAGAGACAGTCTAAGGATGATTTTACTTCCTGAAAGCCATGATGAAAAAAAGAACCTAAACACTATCTTCCAGGAAATCATGAAAGAAAATTGCTCCAATGTTTTAGAATCAGAAGGCAAAATCACCATCAAAAGAATTCATTGATCACCTCCTGTAAGAAACCCCAAGATTAAATTCCCAAGGAATATCATGGTGAAATTTCACAAGTATCTTACTAAGGAAAAGATGTTAGAAAGAAACAATATAAACACCAAAGAACCACAATTAGGATCACCCAGGACCTAGCAGCTTCCACCTTAAAAGATCGAAGGGCCTGGATTCTGATATTCCAAAAAGCAAAGGAACTGGGATTACAGCCAAGAATAAGCTATCCAGCTAAAATGAGCCTTATCTTGCAGGTGAATTTCACCTATTTCTAATGAAAAGACCAGAATTGAACAAAATATTTGATCTCCAAACACAGAACTCAAGAGAAACATGAAGAGGTAAAAAGCAAAAAAAATCTTCAGAACTATATTTGTGTTATGGATATACTTAGAGAATGAGGGTTGATTTTATTATAATATTATGATTATTATGATATTATGATTATAATTATTATATTATGATAATATGAAAAATAAATTAGAGGTAGAAAATTGATAACACTGGAAGAAGAGGAAAAAGGAGGTAAAATAAGGGAAATTACATGACATGTAGAAGCAAAGAAAACTTATTATAATTGAGGGAAAGAAGAGGGGGGATGAGCACTGTGTTAATCTTAATCTCATCAGATTTGGCTCTGAGAGAATAACAGACATATTTGGTATCACAAAGAAACTTGTCTTATTTTATAAGGAAATAGGAGGGAAAGAGGGAAAAGAAAGGGAAAACAGAAGAATTGGGGGAAAGGTGTAAAAAAGGGGGTGTGGCTCTAAAGGGAAAGGATTGTTTGAGGAAGGTGGTTATCAAAAGCAAAATACTAGGAGGAGGAAAAAGTGATAGGAAAGAGAAAAGCAAAACCTAGGGTAAATAAGATGACAGGAAATACAGAAGTAGTTATTTTAACTTTGAATGTGACTCGCCCATAAAGCAGAAGCAGATAGTAGACTGGATTAAAAGCCAGAATCCAACAATATGTTGTTTACATGAAACACATTTAAAGCACAGAGATACATACAGACTGAAGGTAAAGGGCTGGAGCAGAATCTATTATGCTTCGGGTGAACACAAAAAGCCAGGGGTAGCAATCCTGATCTCAGATAAAGTAAAAGCAAAGATTGATCTAATTAAAGCAGACAAGGAAGGAAACTATATTTTACTAAAGGATACCATCAATAATGAAGCAATATCAATACTAAACATAGATGCACCAAGTGGTATAGCATGGAAATTTCTAAAGGAAAAGTTTAAAGAGATGCAAGAAGAAATAGACAACAAAACTATAATAGTGAGGGATCTCAACCTCCCTCTGTCAGAACTAGTTAAATCGAACCACAAAATAAAAAAGAAAGAAGTTAAGGAGGTAAATAAAATGATAGAAAAGTTAGGTATGATAGATCTTTGGAGGAAATTAAATGGAGACAGAAAGGAGTTTACTTTTTTCTCAGTGGTTCATCTTATGCAAAAATTGACCATGTGTTAGGACATAAAACCCTCAAAATCAAATGCAGGAAGGCAGAAAAAGTAAATGCATTTTTTTCAGATCATGATGCAATAAAAATCACATGCAATATAAGGCCAAGAGAAAATAGACCAAAAAGCAATTGGAAACTGTATAATCTCATCCTAAAGAATGAATGGGTGAAACAGCAAATTACAGGCAAAATTACTAATTTCATCCAAGAGAATGACAATAATGAGACAACATACCAACATTTGTGGGACACAGCTAAAGCAATAATGAGGGGAAATTTTATATCTCTAGATGCTTATTTATGTAAAATAGAGAAAGAAAAAATCAATTAATTGGGCTTGCAACTAAAAAAGATAGAAAAAGAACACATTAAAAACCCCCAATCAAATACCAAATTTTAAAACCTAAAAATAAAAGGAGAGATTAATAAAATTGAAAGTAAAAAAAACTATTGAATTAATAAATAAAACTAAAAGTTGGTTTTATGAAAAAGCCAATAAAGTATATAAAAGCTCTAGTTAATTTGATTAGAAAAAGGAAAGAGGAAAATCAAATTGTTAGTCTCAAAAATGATAAGGGAGAATTTTCTACCAATGAAAAGGAAATTAGAACAATAATTAGGAGTCACTTTATCCAACTTTCTGCCAATAAATTTGGTAATCTAAGTGAAATGGGGAATATGTACAAAAATATAGATTGTCCAGCTTAACAAAAGAGGAAATAAATTATTTAAATAGTCTCATTTTAGAAAAAGAAATAGAACAAGTCATTAATCAACACCCTAATAAAAAAATCCCCAGGACCAGATGGCTTTAGGTGTGAATTCTACCAAACATTTAAAGAACAATTAACTTCAATACTATATAAACTATTTGGAAAAATAGAGAACAAAGGACTCCTACCAAATTCCTTTTATGACACAGGCATGTTACTAATATCTAAACCAGGTAAAACAAAAACAGAGAAAGAAAGTTATAGACCAATCTCCCTAATGAATATTGATGCAAAAATCTTAAATAAAATATTAACAAAGAGATTACAGAAAATCATCCCCAGGATAATACACCTTGACCAAGTAAGATTTATACCAGGAATGCAGGGATGGTTCAATATTAGAAAAACTATTAGCATAATTGACTATATCAATAATCAAATTAACAAAAAACATGACTATCTCCATAGATGCAGAAAGAGCATTTGATAAAATCTAATTAATTAATTTAAATTCCTATTAAAAACATTAGAGAAGATAGGAATAAATGGACTTTTCCTTAAAATAGTCAGTAGCATCTATTTAAAACTATCAGCTAAGCATCATATGTAATGGTGATAAACTGGAACCATTCCCAATAAGAACAGGGGTGAAACAAGGTTGCCCACTATCACTATTACTATTCAATATTGTATTAGAAATGCTAGCTTTGGCAATAAGACAAGAAAAGGAGATTAAATATTTAGTGTACATCTTGAGAAAGCCTAATTGTCACTCTTTGCAGAAGACATGATGGTACACATAGAGGACCCTAGAGAATCAACTAAAAAACTGCTAGAAACAATGCACAACTTTAGCAAAGTTGCAGGATACAAAATAAATCCACATAAATCATCAGCATTTTTATACATTACTAACAAAATCCAACAGCAAGAGATACAAAGAGAAATTCCTTTTAAAATAATTTTCAACAGTATAAAATATTTGGGAATCTATCTGCCAAGGAAAGTCAGGATCTGTGTGATCAAAACTACAAAACACTCTCCACACAAATAAAGTCACTGGAAAAATATCAAATGCTCCTGGATAGGTCAAGTGAATATAATACAGATGACAATACTGTCTAAACTAGTGTATTTATTTAGTGCTATACCAAACTCCCAAGAAATTATTTTATTGACCTAGAAAAAATAAATAACAACAAAATTCATATGGAAGAATAAAAGGTCAAGAATTTCAAGGGAATTAATGAAAAAAAGCAAATGAGGGTGGCCTAGCTGTACCATATTATAAAGCAGTGGTCATCAAAACCATTTGGTACTGGCTAAAAAAAAAACAGAGTAGTTGCTGAGTGGAATAGGTTAGGATCACAGGATAAAATAGTCAATGATTATAAGGGTTTAGTGTTTGACAAACCCAAAGACCCCAACTTTTGGGATAAAAACTCACTATTTGACAAAAATTGCTGGGAAAATTGGAAACTAGTATGGGAGAAGCTAGGCATTGACCCACACCTAACACAATATATCAAGATAAGGTTGAAATGGATTCATGATCTAGATATAAAGAATGATATTATAAACAAATTAGAAGAACATAGTATGGTTTACCTCTTAGATCTGTGGAGTAGAAGGAATTGTGACTAAAGAAAACTAGAGATCATCATTAATCACAAAATAGATAATGTTGACTTTATCAAGTTAAAAAGTTTTTTTTTAATTTTTTTTATTAAAGCTTTTTATTTGTATAACATATGTATGGGTAATTCCCCAACATTGATCTTTACAAAGCTTTCCATTACAAATTTTACCCCCAGTTCCCTCCCCTCCCCTAGATGGCAGGAAGTCCACTACATGTTAATAATGTTGAAATGCTTGAGAAGTTATGCAAGAAAAATCCTATCTACAAGAAAAAAAAGAATCACAGAAAGGCAACATAATGCAAGCAAATGTCAATAGAGATCATGAAAATGTTACGTTGTGGTCCATATTTCATTTCCCTCTCTCTGGGTGTATATGGTTTTCTTCAGTGAACAATTGGAAGTGGTTTGAGACAAATCTTTGTTGCAGAGAGCCATGTCCATCAGAATTGATCATCATGTAATACTGTTGTTGCTGTGTATGATGATCTCCTGGTTCTGCTCATTTCACTTAGCATCAGTTCATGCAAGTCTCTCCAGGCCTCTCTGAAATCGTCCTGCTGGTCGTTTCTTACAGAGCAATAATATTTCATAACATTCCTATACCATAATTTATTCAGCCACTCTCCAATTGGTGGGCATCCCTTCAGTTTCCAGTTTCTAGCCACTACAAAAAGGGCTGCCACAAACATTCTTGCACATGTGGGGCCCTTTCCCTCCTCTAAGATCTCTTTGGGATATAGGCCCAGTAGAAACACTGCTGGGTCAAAGGGTATGCACAGTTTGACAACTTTTTGAGCATAGCTCCAAATTGCTCTCCAGAATGGTTGGATCCGTTCACAGTTCCACCAACAATGTATTAGTGTCCCAGTTTTCCCACATCCCCTCCAACATTCATCATTATCTTTTCCTGTCATTTTAGCCAATCTGACAGGGGTGTAGTGGTACCTCAGAGTTGTCTTAATTTGCATTTCTCTGATCAATAGTGATTTGGAGCACCTTTTCATATGACTAGAGATGGTTTTAATTTCATCATCTGAAAATTGTCTGTTCATATCCCTTGACCACTTATCTATTGAAGAGTGGCTTGAATTCTTATATATATGAGACAATTCTCTATATATTTTAGAAATGAGGTTTTTATCAGAACCATTGAATGTAAAGATGATTTTCCAATTTGATGCTTCCCTCCTAATCTTGTCTGCATTTGTTTTGTTTGTACAGAAACTAAGTTAAAAAGGTTTTGTACAAACAAAATGAATGCAGACCAGATTAGAAGGTAAGCAATAAAGTGGGAAAACATTTTTACCTTCAAAGGTTTTAATAATGGTCTCATTTCTAAAATATATAAAGAATTGACTCAGATTTATAAGACTTCAAAGCACTCTCCAATTGATAAATGGTCAAAACAAATGAGCAGACAATTTTCAGATGAAGAAATTGAAACTATTTGTAGTGATATGAAAAGGTGCTCCAAATCACTATTGATCAGAGAAATGTAAAGGAGGGGAAAATTTGGAACAAAAAAGTTTTTTGCAAAGGTCAATGTGAAAAAATTACTCGTGTTCTGTAAATAAAAAGTTTTAATTAAAAAAAGAAAACATTAGTGAATTACAGGGAAGATGCAGTTTAACATGGGAGACTTTATTTTTTAAGTTTAAGAACTAAATAATTGTCACAAAGACGGAGAAGTAAATAATTCAAGGAAGTGAATAGAATTTCAGGTAAGTTAGATATGCCAAATATAGAGAGAGAAATGAATGAAAATCAAATGAATTCCTATTTTTCTCTCAGCACTTCATTGTACCTTTACAAGACAGATCATATCTTGGTACATAAAAATTTTTTACTCAAAATCAGAAAAGCAAAGATGTTAAAAGTATGCTTTTCAAATCACAAAGCAAAAGAAAACAGATTTATAAATAGACCAATGAATCATAAGTTAGAAACTAATTGGAGATTAAATAATCACATCCTAAAGAATGGGTGGGTTAAAGAAAAAATCATAGAAATAATAATTTCATTAAAGAGAATGAAAAAATGAGACATGTCAAAATCTATGCAATACAGCATAAGTAATGTTTAGAGGAAAATTTATACCTCTAAATTCTTACATCAATAAAAGGAAAAGTAGTGTAAAGATTTCTGTATGCAGTTTTTTTCAAATTTAAAACGAACAAATTTTTTTAATCCCATTTAAACACCAAGCTGGAAAAGCTAAAAATTAAAGGTGTCATACATAAGAGTGAATTTAAAAAAAAGCTATTGAAATATATAACAAAATTAGGAGATCATTTTATGAAGAGAGAGATGTAGATATAGATGCTTGTGTGTAGGTATGTATATAAATCACTAGTTAATTTGACTAAAAAAGAGAGGGAAGTAAATCAAATCACTAATAATAAAAATGAAAAGTATAAATTTACCATTCATGAAGATAAAATTAAAACAATTGGAGTTAATTTCCCCAATTAAATGTCAATAAATTTAAAAGTTCAAGTGAAATGAAAAAAAAATTATAAAAATATAAATTTTTGTAGAGAAGAGTATGTCTAAGTAGATCTGTTTTAGAAAAATATTGAACAAACCATAAATTGACTTCCTATCAAAAAAAAAAAAAACAATACCAGGGCCAGACAAATTTACAAGTGAATTATAGCAAATATTTAGAAATAAATTAATTTCAATATTAAACACATTTGGAATTGTAGGTATAGAAGGAATGCTACCAAATTGCTATTATGACACTGATAACAAGACCAAGAAGACTACAAACAAAGAAAGAAAAATATAGACCAATTTCATTACTCAATATGGATAAACAAACCCTAAATGAAATACAGGCTAAAACATGACAACAACATACTGTAAAAAAATATACACTATGGGGACAGCTAGGTGGCTCAGTGAATAGAGCACCAGCCCTGAAGTCAGGAGGACCTGAGTTCAAATCTGGTCTCAGACACTTAACATTCCTTAGCTGTGTGACTCTGGGCAAGTCACTTAACCCCAATTGCCTCAGCAAAAGCAAAAAATATATATATATATATATATATATACACACACACACACACTATGGACTAAATAGGATTCAGACCATGAATGCAGGTATACTTTAAACTAAGGAAAACAATTAACATAATTGTTTGTAACAATAATAAAAAGTGAAAAGGCATATGATTACATCAATAGATGCAGAAAAATCTTTTGATAAAATACAATACTCATTTCTATTCAAAAACCTGAAAGAATTTACATGAGTTGAGTTTTCAATAAAATGATTTTTAAAAGCATTTTCTAAAATGCTGAGCAAGCATTATTCATAATGACAATAAGTAAGAAGCCTATGATGAGGTATGGAAAAAGATGCCCACCCTCACCAACATTGTTCAATATCACATTGGAAATTCTACCAATAGCAAAAAGAGAAGAAAAAGAAATTACAAAAATCAAAGTAGGTAATAAGGTAATAACATTATAACTTTGCAGGTAACATGGAGATATGTTTGGAAAGTCTATAGACTTAAAAAGATAACTGAAAGTTACTTAATAATTTAAACAAAGTAGCAGCAGGTAGCATCAATCGGCATAAATCATCAACATTTCTATATGCTACAAATAAAACCCTGCAGGAAGAATGAGTAAGAAACACTTCATTTCAAATAACTCCAGGCTGTATAAAATTATTGGGAGTATAAAATGAAGGCTCCTGATCCCAGGATCTCTCCTTCTAGTAGCAGAAATTAATCACCCTGGGGGCCCCAGGAGCCAGAGGAGCCTTTGCCCCTCTCCCAAGTCTGGCTGCCACAGCAGACTCTGCTTGGCTTATGGCTTAGCCGCCTTCACTTCAGTCAGAACCTTGGCTGATACTGGACACGGCCCCTTGATCCTTCCACCTCCCTCACCCTGGGACTTCCAAGCTCTGCCCCTGAGGCACAGAGAGAACATGTCTGCTGGTTAATGTTTAAAGACTTCCCTTTGCTCCTGATCCAGGTGCCTTGACCCCGTATCCCCACAATGCTTCTGTACACCCATTTAGACCATCACAATGTAAAACTCTTACTCCTGGTTGGGGGGTTCCCAGAACATGTGGAAGCAATGAAGCTTCTGCTCCAGGAATGGCCCACGGGGCCCAAGTCAACCCCAACATTTCCAGGGGAAGCCCCACATTCCTGCCCCTGGCACAGCGGGGGCACTTGTGATCTCTCTGGCAGTGAGGGATGCTGGTCCCTGTCTCTTCCTGGGAAGCTCAGTGGTCCAGCCCTGCTGACATTGGGCCAGTCCCC
>JAJPUD010026370.1:0-16577 GCA_023553655.1 Myrmecobius fasciatus
CAGAATCAGTCTAGAGGCTTCATATTTTGTTGGTTTGAGGGGAGGTTAGAGGAGGTTACAGAGAATCCTGTCTGATCTCCGCCACCATGGCTCTAAAGTATTATTTCTTTCAGTTATCTTTCTTAGCTTCTTTTGTAACTGGCCAATTGAATTTTTGGTTCATTGCATTCTTTTTCCATTGTGCCAATTTTATTTTTCAGTGAATTTTTGTCATTTTCCAATTCACTAATTTTGTCTTTCAGTGAATTGTTATCTTTTTCCAATTCACTATTTTTATTTTCCAGTGAATTGGTGACTTTTTCCAATTCACAAATTTTGTTTTTCAGTGAATTCTTGTCTTTTTCCAATTCACTATTTTTATTTTCTAGTGAGTTGGTGACTTTTTCCAATTGATCAGTCTTATTTTCCAGTTTTTCACATCTCTGTTGCAGGGCCATATTTCCTTCTTGCACTGCTCTCAATTTATTTCCCCATTCTTCTTCTAACTCTCTTTTGAGATTCTTTATGCAATCTTCCAGATAAGCCTTCTAAAAGGGACACCAGCTTAAGTCCGCCTTTGTGGCTTCATCTGGGATTGTTTTCAGAATCTCAGGATCTGGGGACTGCTCTATTTTCTCTCCGTAGAAGCTGTCTATGGTGAGAGCTCTCTTCTGCGTCTTGCTCATGGTTTTGAGCTGAGGTATCAGTCACCAGCAGGGAAATCTGCAGCAGTTTCAATTTGCCCTGGGGCAGTTTGCAGAGTTGACTTCCCGCCTAAGGCTGGTGGAGTAGATCTGCACTAGGACCACACTTTCAGCTGCTCTCAATCCACCCTTTACCAAAGGCAGATCTGTCAAATCACCTGCCTGCAAGCAGAGCAAAGTGGCCCAAGCGTCTCCCAGGGACTTCCTGGCAGTCTAAAATCTTCTGCTCCATCCCAGCCCCGGACTTGCACCCCGCCTGTGCACTGGTGTCTAAGTGCTGACGTCTGAATGCTGGGAGCTGCTTGATCCCCTGCCCATCTAAAACTGACCTCCGGAGTTCTTTCAAAGTAGATTTTTGATAGAAGTGCATTGTACTCTAAGTGTTTGGTGGAACCCTCACTTCAGAACCAGTTCAGAGGATTAATTTGTCTGGGTCTGAGGTAAGGTCTCAGGAGCTCACAGAGAATGCTACCTACAGTTTGCCATCTTCTGGATATCAAATTTTAGAAGGAACATTAATAAGAACAATATATACAGAGGCCGTAATTAGGATGATGACACTATTTAAATTTATTTTATAGAAGAAACAGAGGAATTCAGAATTTGGGACCTCAAAATGAAGGCTTAGGGAAGCCATAATCTGAATTAAAATATGAAAGTGGTTTTATATCTTATTGGAGAGTAATTAAATTTGTTTTATTCAGCTATTTAAGGAAGAAACATGAACAAGGGGAAATAAATTTGATCCATAAAGTGAAAAGGACACAAGGGATTTTTTAAGTAAGGGGAAATATAGATAGACCTGAGCTTTAGGACCATTATCTTATTTGGGGATTTTACTTTTTAATTATTATTTTATTTTCAAAACATATGCATAGATCATTTTCAACATTCACCATTGCAAAACCTTGTGTTCCAAAATTATTTCTTCTCTTTCCTCCACTCTTTCCCCTAGAGGGCAAGTAATCACTTATAAGTTAAACATGTTCAATTCTTCTATGTATATTTCCACAATTGTCATGCTGCACAAGATCAAAATGGAAACAAAATGACAAAGAAAAAAAAAACAAGCAAACAAAGAACAACAAAAAAGATAAAAAGTCTATGTTCTGATCCACATTCAGTTCTTAGAGTCCTCTGTCTGGATGCAGGTGGCTCTCTTCATCACAAGATCATTGGAACTGGCCTGAATCATCTCGCTGAAAAGAATCACATAGGACCATCATCTTGACAAATCTATGGAGATGGATTTGAGAAGGAAGATTCTTGAGAAAGGAGCCTCATGACTTCTAAGGTTATCACAGTGACAAAAAATAATAATTTACAATTCCATTTAATCTGATCCAACAAAAATTAAGTGGCTACTAATTAAGTGGCTAGTGCAAAGTACAACAGTTTTTTTTTTAAAGGAGCAAAATTTATTTACCATCAAGTAATTAGTACCTAATCAGTCAAATAGCAACCATTCATTAAATTACTATTTTTTCGGGTACTGTGCTAGGCCGTGTGGTTATACTTCCAATGAAAGTACCCTTGATTTCCAGCATCATTTGACCAAAAGATCTTATATTATTCATTCTCCTAAGACAATGAAATATACAGAAAAGTAAATTCATGCATGAAAATTTGAAGAAGAGGGAGAGGACATTAACCAGTAAGATAATTCAGAAAAGTCTCCTGTAACAGATAACACCTGAGTTCAATCTTAAAACAAGTTGGTCCTGTGGAAAGTGGGATGGAGAGGAGTTGAACAATGGTGACAAAACAAAGTATACAGAATTGATTCAGTGTTAAATTAGAATCTCTGTGTAATAGAAATTGCTTTGTTGCATAAATGATCATCTATATTATCTCTATCTGAAAAGCTGGAAACTTGAGGAAAGTATTTGGCTAAATACATAGCACTCATCTCAAATTATGAGAAATAGAAAAAATTCTTAATATCCCCAATAAGATTAAGTAGAATTCCTTATATGACCTGAATAAGGTGTTTTAAAAATAGTTTTGTTTGAGAAGAAATTAAGATATTTTAATATATGGGGATGCCATGAAATACTTATTTCATGGCCAATGGGCATTCTTTGAATGATGGTAGAAAAGCTGGGAGCAGAAACATATTAAAAAAAACCTTTGCAAATTGCATTAAGCTGTTTTACTCTTATTATTGGACCATCGATCACATAGTATTCCCTCCTCATTCATCAAATGGCAAGACAAAGTCACAAACAGCAAAGTCCCCCATCATCAAAATTTTTTCCCCTAGCTCAGCTCAACTCAACTACATTGAAAAGTCTATAGAGGATAAATTGCAATAAAATATCAACACACCCCAAAATGGCAGGTCTACAGGGGGTGATTGTAAATAGGGCAGAAAGAAGGAATTTTCTATGAATGTATTGAAACATAATAGCAATGTTCCCCGCTGCTCAGAAGCAAAAGTATCAGACAAATGTATACACAAAAGTCAGGAAAAGAGGATGGTTGAAGAAATGACAAAAGTGTTCTTAATTATTTTTCAAGTAGTGTTTTAAAACCCATATTTCATAGGGAGAGTCAAGATATAGCAAGAGGAACAGGTAAATTAAATTTTTTTCTTGGACTGCTTTGTTACTGTGCTTTCACAAAGAAAGTTACTCAAGAATATTTTGCCTTTAAGGAGTTTATTAGACTAAGACCGTCTGTCTCTATCAATAGTTATTACCTTATGAGAGGAGAAGGTAATGTTTTTGTTTTGAAGCAGGCATAGCTGAGGTGATGAAGCACTAAGAATGGACTGAAGAAGAGGAATAGTATTGATTTGGGAATGATAAGAACAGAATTGGCAATTGCCTACTACCCTAGACTTTATAACCTAGTCAAGATAGACTTGTCTATTTTTTTTTTATATACAATTGGTCAAGCATAAAGTCCATTGAAACTCATTCATCACATGCCAAATCTGGCCAGTAACTAGTATGAACCATCAGGACATTATGACTACTTTCTGGAGTTTAAGTTTCTGGTCTTTGCTTTGCATTAATTCTGAATTTCAACTTCTAACTAGGGAATGTTTGCATGAAGAATTTTTTTAAAAAATGTATATTCCAGTTTTCAGCTATATACATCAAAAATAAAATGAGAAATTAGTTTTCTCAAATGCGTTATGAAGATTCCAATGACACAGAAGCAATGGAAATTTAATCCTTTCTTCTCTCCATACTATTTATCTTTCTTTTTTCCCCTTTCTTCTACTGAACTTTGTGTATCTAGTTCTCAGCTTTCCCACCTTTTCTTCTATTTTGCTCTGTCCCTTCCCATTTATTCCGTACTTTCTTCCTCTTAGCCCTGAGCTTTGTTCTCCTTTTGCTACATTATTACATTTTTGCATATGTGGGTCCTTTTCCCTCTTTTATGATTTCTTTGGATTACAGATCTGGTAGTGGTGCTGTTGGAGCAAAGATTCCTGATTCCTCTGCAGAATGGTTTGATCAGTTCACAACTCTAACAACAATGCATTAGTGTCCCACTTTTCCGACATCTTTTCTAAAATTTACCATTTTTTGTTATCTTAGCCAGTCTGATAGGTGTGAGATGGTATCTCAGAATTGTTTTAATTTTCATTTTTCTAATCAATAGTGATTTAAAGCATTTCTTCATATGACTAAAGATGATTTTAATTTCTTCATCTGAAAATTGTTCATATACTTTGACCATTTATGAATTGAAGAATCATTTCTATTCTTTTAAATTTGAGTCAATTCTCTATGTATTTTAGAAATGAGGCCTTTATCAGAAACACTGTCTCAAAAAAATTCTGCTTCTCCAGTTTTCTGCTTCCCTTCTAATCTTGGTTGCATTGCTTTTATTTGTGGAGAACCTTTTTTAATTTAACGTAGTAAATATTATTCATTTTGCAATTCATAATGTTCTCTAATTCCTCTTTGGCTATAAATCTCTCTCTTCTCCAAAGATCTGATAGGTAAATTATTTCTTGTTCTCCTAATTTGCTTATGCTATCCCTCTTTGTTCTAAAATCATGTACCTATTTTTTTTTCCTCAGGCAATTGGGGTTAAGTGATTTGCCCATGGTCACACAGCCAGGAAGTGTTTTGTGTCTGAGGCCAGATTTGAACTCAGGTCCTCCTGACTTCAGGCCTGGTGTTCTATCCACTGCACCACCTAGTTGCCCCTCCAATCATGTACCCATTTTGATCTTATTTTGGTATGGAATGTTCATGGTAATTTCAAAATCAAATTGAAGCTATCTACCTCTGTAGAAGGAGAATTATTCTGAGACACATAGTATATTAGTGCACCCATCACAATATTCTTATTCACATTATTTTCTGCATCCTCATCCCAATTTCCTGACTAGTCAGATAATCCAGTCTTTTTAAGACATCTTTATTTCTTATATTCTGCTTGTGATCCTTGTAAAATAATTTTTCGGAATGTTCAAAGAGCCATTAATTCTACTAAGTAATCTGATGTATCTTCAGTTGAGGATTTGTTTTATTATAATATAATGCATGGTATTCTGACCAGGTAGGTCTTCATTGTACAATGTGTAGTTTGCACTCCCAAAGTATTTTCTTTTGCAATTCTTCTACAAAATATTATCTTGACCTTGATGGATTGTATTTTTAGATATTGATTTAAAAGGCAAAATATCATCCAAAATGCTGCAAATGTTATTCTTGTAAATATGATAAGAACATTTTAATTATCTAGGACATTTTATTCAAATAAACAAGATTTTTATTAAGTGCCTAATATGTATTGAAGGAAAATACATTGCTAAATCTTAGGGATACAAGGAAAAAAAACACACTAAGAATCAATGTCCGCATGAAACTTTGCTTATTTGGGAATGCGTGATAATTTCTTTTCAATTGCCCTATTTTCAACTGATCAGATACTTGTCTTAGGAGAGGCGAAAAGGAATTTATTGCTTTCTCATGAGAAAGAACACAGCCAATGTGGACCAAAATGGGATCAGTGAAAGAGTGCAAAAGTGAGCATTTTTCAGCAAGATTATACAGATCCTAAAGCAAAGTCCCCCCTTATCCCCTGGCCCTTCCTCCCATTTGCTGGGCTTCTGAATTTACAAGGGAACTTTCCCAGCAACAAGAAAAAAAGAGCAAAAAAAATATTTATTTAGCAGCAAGTGGGGGTCTTGAGAGGGAACATGGTCTGGGCAAACAGGATCTTGGGGCACTGCAGCTTTTTTTTTTTTAGCTTGTTTCTCATTAGTGGAGAGGAATTGTTAGACATACAGTCATGTAGGAATGCAAATTTTTGGAAGAATGTTCTGCATTCTTCCTGAGGGGGCTTCACTATTTAGATATTCCACCCAGGAATAAAACATGAATTCTGATTGTAGCAAATATTCAATTATTAAAAAGCTATCTGATATTTTGAGGTGTTTGTAATGGGGCTACTAAAACTTGCAGGAAATCAGCCATTGATGGCTTAAGCTGTGGTTGAGGAAAGTGATATCTAAGCTTTTCAGATTATTTTAGAATCCTCAGGGATAATGGTCAGAATATGAAACAAAGTTGTCTTGAGAGAATGAGAAAAGAGTGAACTATATCACATCATAATATTAACTTTGGTGGTTGGTAGTCTTATAGAAGCATATTACAGTTTACAATATTAAGATATTTCTAGTTGTTCACAGGCTAAAAAAATATTGGTCATATTAGTGATCAGTTTTTTTTTTTTTATTCCCCAGAGTGCTTGGTGAAAGAAAGGTTCTATAAAACACAGGTTGAAACCCATGTGTCAGTACTGTTTAAATCCAAAAACTATTGAATAACACTTCACAGGGTAAAAGCTATTAATTTTGTGGCATTGACATTTAATGTCAGCTTTGGGGCCTGCATAATTGACATTGGTCAGTGCAACTGATAATGGTCTCAGGAACTTTGGGATTGGTGATCTTGGCCTTCTGGAACTTGGTCTTGAGAACATTGGTATTTGATCTCTATTGGGGTTCTAATGACTTTGACATTTTCAACTTGTATCTTCTTTAATCTCTTTTTGATGTATTTTTAAGCAAAGTTAGTGTTTCTGAGAAACTTGGGGTAATTCTTACACACTCAATTCTGTGATTTAATTATCGACAATAATATTGCACTGAAAAATAGGGATAGAATTTTAATAATAGAAATAATATTTTAAAGGCTCAGAAAGGAATAATGTTGATTTCTTCTATTTGTTGTGCTATCAAATTTTTTCAAAAGAAATTTTCTCTGGATTAATGCATATATTACAATGTATAAATGTATCCAGAATTTTCAACAGATGTATGTAATGTCTAGACAATTCAAAAATCACCTTTCAAATACCATTGTGTATAATTTCTCTCTCAAATGTCAAAATTTATGTGGCTTTTTAGCTTAATAAAAGGCATCATGATATTAAAATAATCATAATGTGCTGTAGAATGTTTCTATAGTAACAGAATATGCAAAAAAGCAATCGAGCCATACTAGAAAGTTTGACCCACAATTTTTAATACTTAATACTTAAAATATATATTATCTAGATAGAGATAGAGATGTACACACAGAAACATGCATTCATATACACTTATATATGTTGTGTATACATGTAAATATGCATACATGTTTTGTATTTACATATATGTATGTATGGTAAAATACATGTAATATATACAATAAATTTAAACTAATGACTATTTTTAAGACTATTTTTAACATTTTATTTTTCTTTTCTTTTTTGTTACTCATTATTTCCTTTATTTGTGCAAAATTGAAAATAATCATGTTCCATATAGAAAAAATGGGAGTTATCTCTCTAGGAATACCACTATAAAAGAACTGTTACTATTATCCTTAGCTCCAGTATCTTTTGTTTTGACGTCATTGGGCCAGTAGACTTTGCAGGCTTTGGCGCAAAAGGTTAAATTGCCTTGGGATCACTGGCCTTCATTAGTTAAGAGTTAGACTTGATAACCTTGGTTTCAGACTATCACCTTGGGAGCAGATTTTGGTGATCTTACACTCTGGTTTGTAAAAGTTACTTTTAGACTTTGTGTCTTTGGGGTTGAATCTGGGGATCAGAATTGGTGATGTTAATATGAGTCTGGATAGCCTCAGAGACTTTGATAACAGTCTTGATGAACTTGGGTCCAGATTGGTGACATTAGGATAATAGGACTCAAAATCCTTTAATTCAGTAGTCTTGGAAAACTTCAGGGAATTAGGCCTAGCAACTTTTAAATCAGTGGACCTAAAAACTTTAGGGTCAAATTTGTTAAACTTTGGGGCGCTGACATTTAGTATCAGCTTTGGGTCTGCATACTTAACATTGATCAGTGCAGCTGACAATGGTATCAGGAACTATGGGCTTGGGGATCTTGGCATTCAGGAGCTTGACTTTGGGGACATTGGTGTTTGATCTCTGTTCATGCTCTTTGACATTTTTAACTTGTATCACCTTTAATCTCTTCTAGATGTATTTTTAAGGAAAGTTAGTGTTGCTCAGAAACATAGGATAACTCCTTTTCAGATATTCATATTTCTGTGACTTAAAATTCTTAATATAATGTTTGTGTCAGTTGTGGAGTTGGTTGTGTGAGTTATAGTTCTTAAATTCAGTCATCTTTACATTGCAAGTAACACCAGATACTTGATACACCAGAAGAAGCTTATATAGAGAGAGATTGTTCAAAGATTTTCAAAGTCCAAAACATTTTAATCATTGAAAGGCATTAAAATAGGGATTTAAATGCCTTCTATATCAGAAAGTGAAGCAGTCATACTTACTGAACTCTTATAAAAAATAACCAAACTAATTATGCCAAATCTGAATCTGAAAGAAACTATTGTGTAATTAAATAACATTGAAAAAAATTGGTAATCAATTAATCTAATTCTCTTATTTTTAAAATAAAGTATGTGTTAAAGAGATTAGAAGAAGAGATGAATATAAACTATAGGTCTCTTGATGGAGTTCTTTCCTCCATGTTACACTATAAAATGAATAGACAAAATAATTATATTTAATATGAGTATTACGATGTAGAAATATTTAACTTCATTCATTACAATACCTAAAACATCCCATGGTCATGTATAACTTCATTTACAGCAATCTCCAGAAACAGCTTTTAGCAACTAAATTGTTTTAAATAAAATCAAAGATTGAATATTAAAACAACTTCATTATTTGTAAAAGGAAACTAAGTTGAATATTTTTATAAAGCAAATAATCCTTTTATTTTTAAGTGATTAAGTGATTTTCCTTTGTGCATGTTTACAGTATGTACTTAATGTCTTTATAATTCAGTAGTTAACAATATTTTATTGTGTCTTATGTAGACACTTTTAAAATAATTTTCATACTGAAAAGTGTAATACTGAAAAAAGTTCATTTTTGTATAAAGGAAAATAGATAAATTACCAATTACAGGATATCTAATTTTCCCACTGTTATAGAATAGCATTTTCATATTATAAAGAATTAGGAAAAAAACATACTTTAATTGAAAAGTCTAATTAAACTTTAATTTTAATTAAATTTTAATTTTTAAAAAATCTATTGAAATAGGTGCATTAATAAACAGCCTCCATATAAGATTTGAGCATTTTGAGAAAGAAAATGAAATTAGCTTAATTAGAAAAATATAATTATTACATGAACAATATAAGATGGTATTTCATATGTGAAAAATTTCTGGTTTACGTAAGTCAGAAGAAAATTTTAATTTATTTATAATTGTACAAATTTGAGCATGAAGAAACTGTTTAAAGAAAATCAAACCCTGAACCTATTTGAAGAGTAAAGTGTTGCAAAATACTTTGGTCCATGCTCATTAGCATATGACTTTTGTAACTAAAGATTTTTTCTTTTGCAATTTTGTAAATAACAAAAAGAGGAATCACATAACTATTTGCAGTCAAAGGTATGATTCAAAAAGGAGGATCAGTTTTATGGGGAAAACCTGGAATTTCAATTTGAAATATGATAGTGATATACAGAATGATATGAGGCAATTGTAATTCTCAGTGTGAACATTTTTATCTTTAAAATCAGAATATGTTACAGAGTAAGCTTGTTTTATTGTCTACATTTACAAAAGAAATGGAGAAAATGTTAATAATGCAAGAGAAATCTTTAAGTATGTTATATTTACATGCTTTCTTTCTTTCTTTTCTAATCAGAGAGCCTAATGTCAAAGACTTAGAATCACACTGCTGAAGGAAAATCATAAGTGGCATTGCTTTAAGCTACTGCAAGTTTTAAGAATACATATAGGAGATGGACAAAGAGCTTGCAATTGAAGCCTGATGGAAGAAAGAAAAAACAGCAGACATTAGTAATTTCCTGGGACCATTTGTTCGTCAGTTGAAAATAAAATAAAGGATAACTAGCTAGGTTGTTTTACTATGTCTAGAGAGATATATGAGCTTTTTGCTTTGATATACATTTTGACAGGACAATGTAGCATCTTGGTAAGTATAGAGAAGACTGTGATAGTCTTCCTAGTCCAGAGAAAGCTTCCTTGATAAACCGAGCAGTTTTTTAATTTAAAAGAAATTGAAATTAATATCAAGATACAAAACTTTTAAAATGTCCTCTTAGTAAGGTGAGCTTGTAAATGCTATATTTCATTATAGAAAAGGATTTTGTTTGAGAGTAATGAAGACCAACAGATTCAACAGTTAATAGAGAAGTAGTTTTATATTGTATAAATTCAATTCAATGAACATTTGCTAAGTAATTACAATGGGCACTTGACATACAATTGTGGGGGGACATGTTCCTTCCCTCCAGAAGTTTACAATCTATTTTTGGGGCGAACACATAAAAGGAGACAAGAGGATTGACTGTTTGGGGGTGGAAGAAGTGACATGGGACATCTTGTTCAGCAGAATTGAAACCAGGCAGGGCAGCAGATGCAGAGTGGAATAAGCTGAAATGTCCATTGTGCCCTCAATAAGGGAAGGCTTTGGGGAGAGTTTGTTAATTTACCCTCCAGATCTCCAGTGAGAGAGGCCAAAAGATGGCTTCGTTTAGCAGCAAGGTGTTGATATTAAATGAGAAGAGCTTTTCCTGGGATGAGTGAAGGAGGTGTCATCTTATTGAGCGGATTTGAAACCAGACAGGGCAGAAGACATAGAATAGAAAGAGTAGATATTATTAAATAGATCAATAGAACCAAATCCTATAGTCTGGGGTTGTATGAGACAGCTAGATTGCATGGTGAATAGAGTGCTGCTGAAACCAGAAAGATTTCTCTTGCTGAATTCACATCTTGCCTCAGACAACTGCTGTGTGATCATGGTTAAGTCACTTAATCCTATTTTCCTCAGGTTCCTCTTTTCTAAAATGATATGGAGAAGGAAATGACAATTTTCTCTGTATCTTTGCCAAGAAACTTCAAATGGGTATCACAAAGAGTCAGAAATAACTGAGTAACAACAGAGTTGCTTCTATTTTCTTTCCTCATATATTTCTATGTCAGGTTTTTGTATCAGCCTTCTTTCTCCGATAGATCTAAAGTACATTACTGGGAAAGTATGAACCATATTTATATGTGTAATGTGATACTTATTCATGAATTTTCTTTTTATATAAGTGCATATTATAGTCTTGTTTCTTTATTTTTATGGCTAAGTAAATGATTATGTTTAACATCTAAAAATGTCATTGTTTTGAATAGCGAGTTATATAAATAGAAATGTTTAAAGGGACTTAAGATTATAATGGTAAACAAAGGGAAAATAATTAGCCTCAACGTGATTATACCTAGGGTTCTCAGAATAACTGTTTGGTATATATATATATATATATATATATCTGGAAACTATGTCTGCCATTGAGAGGGAATGTTGCACTGAATGAAATAAAGTTAGAAAATAATTAAGTATCCACATGCCCAGATTTGTGGGATAAAGCGCCCATGCATATGGCACCCATAAATGCCACATACGTTATGCTAGATGTCTATAATACATATACAATGTTTGATATCATCCCTACTTTACAGGAGCTTATATTCTAATGAAGGAAAAAAGAAATATGAATTTAAATATATACAGAATTTACATAAAGGGAATGAATATGCATAAATGAAAATTCAAATACAAGGTAATTTGGAAGGAGAATATTAGTATGTGGGGGGAGATAAAATGCATATTGTTTACATTATAATATATGGTAAGTTATCATGAATAATAGTATATTGGTGTCTGACTTAGACAGGAAATATAGACATAGAAAATGATCTGGGTCCAAAATTGAATTTGAGAAACATTGCATTCAGGAAATTACATAGCATTTAAATGATCTTGCATGGCTTAGTGTTCCATGGGTCTATCTTTTTAATATTAATTAATCTGGTGATGTCATGGATATGAGAATAAAAGAACACAATTCTCTGGTATGATCAACATTGTAGACAACCCAAAGAGTCAAGAAAAGATGGAAAATGGTGGATTGGCATAAATAGGCTGCAACATAGAGTCAGTACTAAGGTAGGAAATGCAGAGAAATCATAAGATTTAGCAGGAGAGAGTAGTTTGAGATCATCTAGTATAATTCTGCCATTTAAAAATGAATAAAATGAAGCTCAGAGAGATTTAATTTATTGAGTAAAACATTAAACTTGTCCTTTTTTTCAAAATTAATATTCTTTGACATCTAAAATCATCAAATTCAAATATGAACAAAAGAACCATGAATGAACGATTGAATAAATGAATGGGAAAATTAAAATCTCTATGAAGTGTTTACTATTTGCCAACTAACTTGCTTAGCTAAATAAAAATATGATATATAATTCCTGCCTTCAAGAAGCTTACATTCTAAAATGGGGAAACAACACTTAGATTAGAATAGTGATCAGGGAAAGTTATGTGGGATCAAAGAATCCATGAGAGTATTGAAAGGATGCATAGAATAAATAACTTAACTATCCATTATTGTATTGAATTGAATATAGTACTTATGGTAAAAATTTGAAAAGTAAGATGGGGAGAAAGAAATCTATGAAGCATGTATGGAGGCCTGGAGCCAGGCTAGATTTGTTGAGTTCTCAAGACAACACAGATTCCTGTTAAGAGATGGATATCTGGTGGGGAGACTGTACCACAATAGCATTAGTGTCAGGATAACATGGCTGGAAAATATCTTTGAAGCACAATATTGATTCTGATTGGTAAAAAGCACAAGTCATGTAATGAGAATGAAGAATAACAGGTTGAAAGCAGTTGTGCTACTCTAATGTAAACTAAGAATGTGTCTGTGTGTTATCTACATTTTTTATGAAAGATTTATGAAAATAGGCAGAAATTGTTCGCTATGAAAAATTATGGTTAGATTACAATCTGCATTGATAAAACAGTTATACATAGTCTAGAAATTAGGGATTCAATAGTGCATAGCACTTTGAGGCTTATGAAACAATTTGCTTATGTGATACACTAATTAACATTTCATAGGGCCATGAATTCACTGATGGTAGAGATCTTAGCTTCTTTAGCCAGACTCATTTAACAATTCAGGAAATTAAAGGCCGAAATCTTTAATTGACTTATCTGAGGTCACAGGAACTAACCTTTTCGGGAACTTCTACTTCATTTAACAAGTCCACTTTACCTAGTAATAAATTAGGCAAGATTATGTCATTTATGATACTTGATTAGTACATTTGTGATGCTGTCTGTTTATATTAAAATCAACAATATTCTTAAAAGTGCCCTCTGCACTACATATTAATGGCACATTTTTAGCTTGTACTTCACAGCTTCATGGGAATCTTCCCACACAACTCCAGCTGTCAAAAAACAGGCATTTTATCCTGTGTGGGAGTGTTGTCTGACAGCTTAATGGATAAATGACATATTTAAACAATTTTACTATATTAAAGAGGTTTGTCTAAAGTGTTTTGGGGTAACTTTGTTCCCTATAGAAAATGACATATTTTAGATACTCAAAGCTGATGTTACTCATTTAACATGTCATCTCCAGTTTCTGAAACTACACTACTCAAAATTCCTAGTGCTACAACTAGATATAGCTTCTTTCAGTTTTTGCCTATCAATTCTGATTCTATAGGAGTTAAGCAATTTTTTTAAAGTACTTGTCATGAATTCATATATTATTTAAAATGAGTAGTTATTTCAATTAGGTAAAATCCCAGAAATACACTACTTTCTGAAGACTAACCTAGCTAAGGACAGCTTAGTTAATCACTAAGGGGCAGGTCAGGTGGTGGTAAAAATCTTTTGACATGGGAAGCCAGGATATAATGAGAAACACAACAGTATTGAGTAGGGCTGTAAGGCTTCTATTGTGACAATGGTAACAGCAGAATTTGAACAGAGTTTCTAAGAATCACACTGAATTGGCAAAGACTAAAATTTTAAAAATTATTGTTGTTGCAAATGGGATATCTTTATTTAATTATGACATTGTTATACTATTGGATTAACTATTTGCCAATGTGTATATTTTTTCCACAGGTGAGATGTGAAGATGTGAGGCCATTGAGAAATGAAGTAGTGGGAAGTTTGTGAAAGGGAGTCAAAGCCAAGATGGCTGAGATTAGGCAGTGATTCACTTGAGATCTCTCCCAAACCCCTCCAAACACATTTAAATAATGCTCAAAATATCTGGAGTAGCAAAAGCCAGAAAAGATGGGGTTAATTAACTGTTAATTAACTGTCTCAGTAAATCTCAGTAAAAAACAACTGACCCAGTGTTAGGGCCCAAAGATTGGGGACCCTGATAAGAAGTTTGTGTTGACTTGAGGATAATAAGGTATTGTGTGCAGTATCCCAGACAAACATGAGAGCCAGGACCTGCTGAGGTTACTGACAATGGCTCAGATAGAAGAGCAATTCACAGTGATCTAAACAGGCTTGCCCCAAGATGTTGCTTTGTTATTAGGATGTGAGCTCCACGATCTTTCTGACTCCCTCATGTCAGCACAAAGATAATTCCTAGAAGTTGGGTGGGCAAGGGGGATAAAAGGAGGGACTAAAGATGATGGAGCAGGCTGGTTGAGGAAAGCACCTCAATAAAGAGCATCTTGATTCCATTTTCTTCTGGCTTGTGAGAGTCCTTGGGGAACATGTGAGTCATGTCCAGATGTGCACTGAAGCTCGGGAGGAGGTAAGGCCCGGCCACCCTCAGGTATAATACCTGCAACCCAGAAAATAGACTCAGGAGAAATAGTTTTCAAATTGTTGGATTATCTGAAAGCCATGATCAAAGAAAGAACCTAGATATATCTTTTAGATAATTATCCAGGAAAACCGGCAACTACCATGATATTCTAGAGGCAGAGGGGAAACTACAAATTGAAAGAATTTAACAGTCTTAAGTAACACTTCCAGGGTATGGAGGAGCATTAGGACACCAGATCTTGCAACTATAGTGGCTGCTGAACAGAAAAGAGAGACTGTGGCTGCTCAGAGTGGAGCCATCATCTCCTGAAAGAGATTCCAAAACAAAAGCTGCCAGGAAAATTAAAACCAAATTCCAGAGATCTTGGGAGAAGGGCAAATATTGCAAGTAGCCCAAACAATTAACAATTTAAGTATCATGGAGCCCCAATCAGAATAGCTCAAGATTTAGCGGCTTCTACATTAAAGAATAAGACTTGGAATATGTTATTCCAGAGGGTAAGGGAGCTAGAAATACAATATATACAGAAAAACAGTGTAATCCCATAGAAGAAAAATGAAAGGCAATGAAATAGAGAACTTTCAAGTATTCTTAATGAAAATACCAGAGCTGAAAAGAAAATTTGAATTCCAAAATACAAGACTTAACAAAAACTTAAAAAGGTAAGCAGGAAGGAAATCATAAGGAACTTAATAAGGATTAACTGCTTACATTCCTACAGAGGAAAATGAGACTTGGAACGCAAAAGAGCTTTCTCAGTATAAGGGCAGTTAGAAGGAGTATATATAAACAGAGTACAGTGTGTATTGAATATTAAGGGATAATAACTTAAAACAAAATTAAGGGAGGAGAGATAAATGTATTTGAAGGAAAAGGAAGAAGTAGAATGGGAAAATTATTTCAATAAGAAGTGAGTAAAAGCTTTTTTTAATGGAGAAGAGGGGGAAGGTAAAGAGTGATTGATCATTACACTCACCAGAAGTGGCTCAGAGAAGGAATAACATTCACATTGAATGATATATAGAAATTGATTTTACCCTACAGTAAATTAGGAAGAGAGGGGACTAAGGAAGGGGAGGGTCATTGAAGGGGTGAGGGGGTAATCGAAGTGCAGCACTTTTGAAGAGAGATGAAGTGAAAGGAAAGAGAATAGAATAAAAGGGGGAAATAGGATAGAGGGAAATAGATATAGAAATTGTGGAAATTTTTTTCAAAGAATTTTATTTGATAAATGGATCTTTTTTAAAAAACATAAAGAACTGAGTAAAATTTATAAAGAATAAGAGCCATTTCCCAATTAATAAATTCTCAAGGGGGCGGAGCCAAGATGGTGAACTGCGCACAGCTTTCTCTGTGAACTCCCCCGACATTCCCTCAAACCCAGACAAAGTAAGCCTTCCAACTGGTTTCTGAGTGAGGGCCCCGCTAAGCATTTGGACTACAACGCACTTCTATCAAAGATCTACCTTGAAAGAACTCCAGAGAAGGTTAGCCTCAGGGGAAATCGGCCACTGGTCACGATCGGACTCCAGCCGGGGCGGAAGTCAGGGCTGAGATAGAGGGGCGGATTTTGGGCACCCAGGAAGCCCCTGGGAGACGCCTGGGCCACTTTGCTCTGCTTGCGGGCAGGTGCTTTGGCAGATCTGCCTTTGGAAGGGGGTGGATCGAGAACAGCTGAAAACGTGGTCCTAGTGCGAATCTAGCCGGACCAGCCTCAGACCGGAAGTCAACTCGGCAAACTGCCCCAGGGCA
>JAJPUD010026371.1:0-16575 GCA_023553655.1 Myrmecobius fasciatus
TTTTGATCCTCACAACAATACTGAGAACTAAGAGCTATTGTAATCCCCATTTTAGAGATGAGGAAACTGAGGCAATAGGGTTCAGTGACTAGTGGAAGGTCACAGATCTTTCTGACTCCAGGGACATTCCACCGTGCCACAGCTGCTGCTGAGTAGAGACAAAGAAAAAACTGGAAAAAACCCTGAGAAGATACGGGAACACTGGGAAGAAGGAACTATTAACTAGACCAGAGGTGTCACACTAGCCTCAACTTTCTGGGATGCAGTTTGAACTCGATTAAAATGTAATTCAGCATACTGAACAAAATAAATAAAACATACATCGATAAGTACCCACAGAAATCCTTATGTTCAAACCAAGGCCCCCAAAAGTCTGAGTCTGACACCATAAGTCTAGGCCATGGAGGAGGGAGGGCAGCCCCCTAGGAAACTAAATATGGAAGGGGAGCAAAAGGAAAGGAAATGCTAAGAAACTGAATTTTTAGAAATGAACACATTTTTAAGGCCTTGAACCCTGCTCCCCACAGCATGTCTTTATTTTGTATAAGGACCAGCATGTGTTATGGGGCAGAGTTTAGAATCTCTGGCAGCCAGGAATGGGAGAGAGCCCGATATTCAAAACTTTCAGCAGTCCTCCAAAATGCTTTATCCTGATTTTCAGTTGCCTCAGTAGGAAGAATTAGCAGCACTGAGGTGAGTCAAGAGGAATATAGCATGCAATCTTAAATAGACCCCCTAACCCAGGGCCTACTTATGAAAGGCACAGCAGCTAAATGGAACCAAAGTGTCAGCAAAACAAGTCAGTGTTATCTCCCCCAAGGAGCTCCTAAAGCACTTCTGATTCTTCAGCCCCGCCTACTATTTTCTTGACCCCAACACCCCCCAGGTCAGAATCAATGGTTATTTAAAGCTAGGTGGATAGATGTACTATCACCCAGAAGAGCAAGGTCCAATCCTCACATAGCACTATTCTTTATTATCAGGGTCTGAGGAGGAAAATCATCAGCCAGAACTCTTCCCACTCATATCCACATACTAAAATTGCCAGAGATCATCTCGAAATATAAGGAAATTCTATTTGGCATCATGATTTGTTAGCTATACTTTTCTTTCTTTTTTTTTTTTTTTAATAAGGTTTTATTGATGTCTTTTTTCTATACTACCATAGTTTTACCCAGTATCTCTCCCCTCCCCACCCCTTCACAGAGAAGGATTCTATATATATAATAATGCTTTAAGGATTTACCCTTCACCCCAAAAGGGTCAAAATCAGCAAAACTAATCAATATACTGAAAAAAAAATCACAAGATCTGCGCAATATACCACATTCATGGTACTAGCTGTACTTTTCAACACATCCAAGCTATGAGAAGCAAGGCAAATGAAATAATAATTATAGAGCATTTAGCATAGTCCCTGGCATATAACAGGTGTTATTATTATCAAATTGTTCAAATGAGAATCAGAGATTTATTTTAATCAAAATACAGCCAGAGGAAAAAACTGCCTTTTAAAAGTCTACTGCCCAGGCTACAAACCTTAAATACTAGTAGCTTTAATCCAAATTCACTGGGGAACTCCAACCGGCCACCATCTCTTACCCTAGTTTCAATGGAATGTGTGTCTTCCAGCCTTTTGTCATAAAAGCCTGCTCTCAAAAATCCCAGTAATAGATAGAGAAAATGATCTTGGGGCAAAATTTGCAATTCTATGTGGCTGAAAAGCTCTGGAGTGGTAGGAAAGAGAGATAACTACTCAAAAGCCAGACTGTATTCTTAGGTATGAGTGGGCAACACTTGGGCAGGATTAGGGCACATCTGCTTGGCAGAATAAAACATTCCATCATGGCTGCTCCTCTATGATTCCAAAGCTAACTTTCAATTTGCAAGGGGAACATTTAGATTAGATTCAGAAAGCATCAGTCAAGGAAAAAAGTTCAAAACAAAAAGACTAACCAGAGTGACAAGCTGAAACAGGAGAATTTGAAACATAAACATGGGTGTGCAATGGGATGCCACACTGAGCTTCTAAAGAGCTTTAGGCAGTGCTTCAATAAAGACGGCTGGTACACAAGCCTTGGAGACCACACCAAAAGTGCCAAGATGCCCAAGAATATGGAACAGAATAGAGACTACTCAGTCAGCTCCTATTTCAGTTCTATCAAATGAAGAGAAGGGGAGAAAACTTAAACCAGAACAAGAGAGGAAAGATAGTTGTTCCTTTCAGAATAAGAATATGCAGAAATAATCTGCAAGGATTCCCCTAATTTCTTGATACCAGCAAAAGCAAATCCAAATTCTATGAGAGGAATACAAAATAAATTTGACAAAAAAGAATTTGCCTCATGATAATTTGACTTCTCTAAGAAAAAAATCACAAAGTACACCAAATTGACAACAGAAATACTAACACCCAACGGGGCCAACACAAAAGCCTTCCAAGCAGGAGCTAGTGAAGATGTATGCAGTAGGCTGCAGAATTCTACAAACTACTACCAAAATTATCAGAAAAATCAGCTTCCTAAGAGAAAGGCAAGCCTATGAAGAAAGCCAGTCCTGCAGTTATTCTAGAGATGGAAAATATAAAAAGTAGTAGTCCTCTTTAATACTAATGATGTCCTTCTAAGATCAGCTCAACTTCATCCTCACTATATCTTGTTTCTACAGTGGTTTACATTAGAATGTGAACTCTATGAGGGCATGACCTCTTTTACAATCAAGCAGTAAATAATTATTAAATACTTACTATGCGTCAGGCACTGTCCTAAGCACTGGGATAGTGACACAGATACAAATAAATATACTAAGCAATATATATAGACAAGATAAATAGGAAATAATTAGCAGAGAAAAGATGTTAAGAGGGGCTAGGCAAGGCATCCTAAAGAAAATTGGGACTTAAAGAGAGTGCCAGTAATCAGATTGAAAGAGAAAGAACAACCATATAAAACACCCAGACTCAAGAGATGAAGAATATTACTCAATCAAAGAGTACATTTTTGGGAAGAAAGGTATAAGAATTCGGAAAAGGCAATTGAATGTCAAATAGAGTACTTTGTGTTTGATCCAGGAAGAAATAGGGAGCCACTGAGATTACTGAGTAGGGGGTAACATGATTAGACCTGTATTTAGTGAGCAGGCAGATCTCTAGCAAGCTTTTGTGATAGGATGAGGGCCTGTACCAGAGTGAGGGCAGTGTCAAAGGGGAAAAAAAGGGCATATTAGAGAGATCAGCAGGCTTTAGCAAAAGCTTAGAGATGAGGCTGTAAAGAGAGTGAGGAGTCCAGGATGACCCCCAGGCTGTGAGCCTGAGAGATGGGAGGATAATGCTGCCTTCTATAGGAAAGATAGGAGGGAAAGAGGGTGTGGGTAAAATAGATAATGAATTGGTTTTTGAACATACTGAGTTTAAGATATCACTGGACATCCAGCAGTTTGAGAAGTGTGAAAAGCATCTGGAGATGTAAGACCACAAGTCAGCAAAGAGATAGGACAGATTAATTTCAGAATCCCAAGTACAGAAAAGATAAATTAGACTCTATTTCTCAAATTTACCACAGAGTCTAGCATATAATAGACATATCACCTATTTGCTTCATTATTCATTTATTTATTTAATTTGCTGTTTATTTAATATATCACTATATGTTTAATTAACAAATGCTCTGATAACCCATTGAGATGTTCCAGCATGAAATAATTTTAAAAAAAAAAATTAGCTTCTTAAGATAAAAAGAACAAAGTTCTAAGTATAAAGTTATCAGAAGTTATAAGAAGTCAGGATTATTTGTTAGTGTTAATGAATGTAATATCTGAAATGGTATATGCAAAATTCTCAATATTAATGGAAAATAGTAATTCTAGTTTTTTAAAAAAGGAACACAAATCTTGCTGGATAATGAACAAGATAATCTATATGCTGTGATTACTTAGACAAGCAATGAATGTATTAATTGTTGTACACTTTGTTTTTGTTTTTGTTTTGTTTTGTTTTTTTGCTGAGGCAATTGGGATTAAGTGACTTGCCCAGGGTCACATAGCCAGGAAGTGTTAAGTGTCTGAGACCAAATTTGAACTCAGGTCCTCCTGACTTCAGGGCTGGTGCTCTATGCACTGTGCCACCTAGCTGCCCTAAAACCAAGTTATCTTTTAGGAAAACGAGTTCTGACTCTAGAATATGGGGATTTGGGTTCAAATTCTGCTTCTGCTGCTTACTACCTCTGCAGGATTTGGACAAATCACTTAATACCTAATGGGCTTCACATTCCTCATATTGTAAAATGATGGGGTTGGACTAGACATCCTTTAAGGTTCCTTATGCTTCTAGATTTTTGGTCCTATAAATGTATCATGTTTAACTTAAAAAACAAAACAAAATCAACAATATTCTAGCCAGCCAGGAAATGGGATCTATTGACTATACC
This sequence comes from Myrmecobius fasciatus, assembly GCA_023553655.1. Lineage (NCBI taxonomy): Eukaryota > Metazoa > Chordata > Mammalia > Dasyuromorphia > Myrmecobiidae > Myrmecobius > Myrmecobius fasciatus. Next base: position 4,425 of record JAJPUD010026371.1, read on the forward strand.
AACAATCAAAATCTGACTCAGGAAGACATACAAAGTTAGGATCCAAAGCAAGGTATAAATCACAAACTAAAAGATATTTGTACTACAGCTAGAATAATTTTTTTTTAAAATGTTAGCTGTCCAATTTGGAACTATGCTCAAAAAGTTATCAAACTGTGCATACCCTTTAACCCAGCAGTGTTTCTATTGGGCTTATATCCCAAAGAAATAATAAAGGAAGGAAAGGGCCCCACATGTGCAAGAATGTTTGTGGCAGCCCTTTTTGTAGTGGTAAGAAACTGGAGACTGAGTGGATGCCCATCAATTGGAGAATGGCTGAATAAGTTATGTTATATGAATGTCATGGAATATTATTGTTCTACACATACTGCCAGATTCATTCCATATCATTCCAGTCTTTTACCACACCATGCTCCATAGGGTAGCGTATGGCCAGCAATCCACGGTGCTCCTCTGCTTTAGGGCCAATGAAGAGATCCCCTTCCAGGGCCCCTGCCATTACACATATATGCTTTGGACGACCAACATAGTTTGGAAAACAGTATTTAGGAATCTGATCTGAGCAAAGCCAGCCTTGATTGCCCCAGAACCCTCTTTGTTAAGAGCTTCGGTGCGCATTCCGGCCACGCTCAGCGTGTCTATTCAAAGGAGTGTCATGAGGCGCCAGAGGATAGATTATGGCAGTTCTTTATTCAGGCTTCATCACCTCCATTGTCTCCATTGCTGTGCCATCTTTCCCTTACCACTAGCCTTGCCTTTTATATTCCCTCTTCTCCTAGCCTCATCTCATCACCTGACCCCTTCCTCCTTGCTTACCTTCCTTTCCCACTCTGATCACACCATTTGTCCCAATATTATTGTTCTATAAGAAACGACCAACAGGATGATTTCAGAGAGGCCTGGAGAGACTTGCATGCACTGATACTGAGTGAAATGAGCAGAACCAGGAGATCATTATACACGGCAACAACAATAGTATAGGATGATCAATTCTGAAGGATGTGGCTCTCTGCAACAATGAAATGTCTCAAACCAGTTCCAATTGTTCACTGAAGAAAGCCATATACACCCAGAGAGAGGGATATGAAATGTGGACTACAACATAACATTTTCATGCTCTCTAGTGATGTTTGCTTGCATTGTTTCCCTTCTCAGGTTTTTTTTTCTTTCTTGTAGATCCGATTTTTCTTGCACAGCAAGATAACTGTAAAAATATGTATATACTTATTCGATTTGTCAAATATTTTAACATAATTAACATGTAGTAGACTTCCTGCCATCTAGGGGAGGGAGAGGGGCTGGGGGGGGGGGGGATTTGTAACAGAAAGCTTTGTAAGGGTCAATGTTGAAAAATTACCCATACATATGTCTTGCAAATAAAAAGCTTTAATAAAATGAAAAAAAAAGAAAAAGAAAATGTTAGCTTTCCTTCTTAAGCTTTACTGAAAAGTAAAAAACTGAGTTGTCATAAAACCATTTATAAGTAATCCATAAATCTAGAAATGTTTTAAAGATCAAGGTAAATAACTTGCCATCAACAGTATTTATGTTTTTAGAATAAGAAGGTCTCTTGGAGAGAATCTAGCTCCTCATTACTCCCTCTCTTCTCAGATCTATTACTCCCTCTCCCCCCTTTTAGTCTCCTATCTCCAGCTGTTCACTGGACATCTCAAACAATGTTCTTGGACATCTGCAACTTATGTCCAAAACTGAATTGATCTTTACCCCAGCCCCTTCCCTGTTCCTAATCTCCCTATTTCTAAAGTCCAGGGTACCACCAATTTCTCAATCCAGGTTACCACCAACTTCTCAATCCAGATTCAAAACAGGGATCATCCTCTACTTTTCATTCTCATTTCTAACTCCTTCTTTGACATAGGCTGTTATTCTCTACTCTAGTCATTGTCCACATATTAATAAAAGATTACTCAATGTGCCTGCCTTTAGGGAGAGATTTCCTCTGACCTCTCCATCTTTTACCTATAACTTTCTAGTGATGAAAATTCCATATTGTAGAACTTAAAAACAGATCATGATGTCATGATTAAAAGAAAGGTTATGTCCCTTCCCTTAAAGAGGATGTCCCTTTTATATAGCTTACTATGGTCTAGCTCCTTCTTTCATTTTCTATCCACAATCAAAAATAAATTATAAGTCCCTGCAGCAAATGATATATGCCAAAAATCAGGTGAGAGAGTAGATGATGACATGCTGATTTGTGTTACATATATTTAGGGATAAATGCCTCATTTTCTCTGCCAGAGTAAACTCTTCAAAGAAACACATTCTTTTTTACATTGACCTTGAATGATGCTCCACAGATAGCTGTCAAATAAATGGATGAGGTAAACCCCACAACAAGTGGAAGCCTTACTTTCAAAAAATAGAAACAGACTTATTTCCAAAATAAGTCTCATCCCATAGATATCAACTGCTCAGACCAGAATACACCAAAACATCAGATATGTAATGAATCAACAAGCACTTATCAAGTGTTTACTGTATGAAAAGTACTATGCTGAGCTACAAAGCAAGCAAAACCACAGGTCCTGCTCTCAAAGAGTTTACATTCAAATGTGGGAAAACACATGGAAACAATGGGGTACATCCATGCATATCTTTTGAAAATTAAAAAGCTTTAATTGAAAAAAAACCTATGGAAAGATAGGTAAAGAAATAAAGGAGTCCTGCCACATTTCTTCTATGATACAAATATGGTACTGATAACTAAACCAGTACTAGTCAAAACAGAGAAAGAAAATTTTTTTTTTAAAAAAAGAAAAGAAACATTGGGGTGCATACACATAAGTGGATAGTAAGTAGTTGGAAGGTAATCTGAGAAAGGAAAGCACTTGCAGCTTGGGGGAAGCAAGAAAGGCCTCCTGCACAAGGTAGAGTTTGAACTGAGTCCTAGAGGGGAAGCTTAAGCGACCAAGGGGAAGAGGAAGAGCATCCCAGGCATGGGGGAAAGCTTATGTGGAGGCACAAAGACGGGTGTTGGCTGGGCAAGGAACAGCACACAGACCAGTGTGGCTGGCAGCACTGCCATCTCTACTATGTTACACATATTCAGTTCTCTTCTTAAACTGACTCCCCAACAATAAAAACTGGGCTTTAACAGAACATGAGAGAGCTACTAGATGGGAATTACTACCACTTAGAAAACAGAAACAGAAGGTAAACTCCACTTCTTGCTGATCATATATCCCACCATCTCTAAGCAATGAATATTCCCAAAACAGCAACTTTGGTTCCTTCCAAACCACGATAAGGAGAGGAGATGAGAAGTCAAGGAAAGAATAAGGAATTAAGGCTTGATTCCCATCTGTTCCTTTCCTTTTTTTTCCTTCTTGTACCACCCCTCCTCTTCTGCCTTCCCTTGATTTACTGAAATATTCCCAGTGGGCTCACACCCAGCATTAGTTTATTTTCCTTTCCATTCTGGGGCAGGCAGTCTACAGACACAGCCAATTATTTAGAGGTTTCCATATGTCTTTGGGGCTTTGTTCAAGTCTAGAATATTAGAAATCTATCAGATCCTCCAAGGTTAGTACAGACAAAATGATTCAGTCAATATACCTGATACATTTTCATCAAAATAGAAAAAAAAGAAAAAAAAAGCAATATATAGCAAATAAACAGAACATCTTAACCAAGGGACCCTCATACTTTCAGGGCTATTCGTGAAAACAACTTTGACAGTGGAGTTTAACTCAACAATCCAAATTTTACTAGCTTCTGTGGATGGTTGGTTGCTGGGACTCAAAAAAGCATTCTGCTAAGGAAGTGTTTAACTAAGTCAGAAGACACCTGGGCAAACACAGAGCTGAACTGATTAGCAGAGATAATTTTACTCCCCTGAATCCCCTTACAACTTAATTCTGCCCCCAAGACAGACTTAGGCATAAGAAGGAAGGGAAAGATATTTCGTATCTGGTCCATTGATTATTTCACATGGTAATGGGAAGTAAATCTCAGATAGCTGAGAATTCGGCTACTAATAAAAGGCCCCAAATATCATGGCTTTCCACTCCAAAGCCTAGAATTTCACACTCATTTTCTAATATCACAGGGACTTTGAAGAAGCTGCCAGTATAAGGTTGGGTTTTATTTGGATAATTTCCCCTCTCCTTCCAGATGTATTTCACAGGCTCTCCTCATTTACCCTCAAATGCGATTTTAAGCTATTGTGTGTCTATCAAAAGCTTCACCAGCATATATCCTTGTCCCTTCTCCAGAAAGTTTCCCCCAAATACTCCAAACCACACTTCTTTTCCTTTTTCTAAACTCTTAAATTACTGGCTTTAAGTGTCCTGATCAAATAGGACCTCGTATTATTATTTTAATTGATGCATGGGCCTCTGCTAAGAGAATAAGTTGCCGTGAGGACAAAGGCTCTCTCCCATGCCTGTTGTATCCAGGATCAGAGCAGCCCCACCACGGAGAGGTGCTTTGCAGCAATCTTGCCCACCCTGAATAAGCAACTACTTACACATGAGCAATCATCCAGCTCCTGCATGAAGACCTCCAAGGAGGGGAAACTTACTCATTTCCAGGTCCTCTTTGCCTTTAGTGAATAATTACAGAAATGAATTTTATCATCTTACCAAAGACGTGGAATATCTTGGCCCATGAGAAGCATGACAGTTTCTGTGTCAGTTTGTCATACTCTTCAATTTTGGCTTAGACTTCATTTGCCCAACTCCTGACATAAATATTTCATTACAATAGCTGTGCCTCACACAAAATACATTTATAAATGCAACAGGACTGGCTTCATGCAAATTCTGGGAAATGGATGACAAACTAAGACTTCAGCAAGAGACCTGGGTTTGGGTTCAGAGCACCCGGACTTGAATGTAATCTTTACCTACCATGGTGTGACTCTGATGATGACCCTTTTAGAACCTCAGTTTCCATCTGTAAAGTGAAGGAGTTGGCTAGTTAGACTAGATGGCTTCTTAGGGCCCTTTCATCTCTAAATCTACAATCTTATGCTGGCCATAAAGCATCACTTCAAGGCTACGGCTGACATGTGTTTCTTCTGAATAAACCAAAAGCATTACAGCGGATATCAGGGCATGTGGGAAGTTCTCAGTGCTACAATGTGTGTCTTAATTTAGGAGGGTAGCCCTTGGGGTGCTTATTAGGCAATAATTTCTTTAGCCCCCAAACCTCCTCTCTCAAATTTCCTAAGACTGGGAAATATCTATCTCCTTCTAAGTAACAAAATATGTCCACTGATTGTAAACTCTCAGCCTTTTCCTAAAACAACTGAAGCCAAGTACATTGCTGGGACATTTCTGCATTGGCCCTCTCATGGGAAATCAAACAGAACCTATTAAGACATTTCATGCAGAGAGTTTGGGGGAATCAGAGATAATCCCACTTAGAAACAAAGCTTTAAGCTCTATCCTGTAGGCAGGAGCTAGCTGTTTGCCTGATGGTCTCAGACTGATACAATCCTGAGGTTAGTAAGACTAAATTCAATCAGAGGTTAAGTCAATTTGCTCTTGTGACAGTGAATGAAGCACAGAAGAAAACAAGGAAAGGACACCTGGATAGAACCACTATCCTGACCAGGCATCTGTATTTCAGTCTCTTCAGGGAACCTGGCATGATGTAAGTCCCAGAAAAACCTGCCCTCAGACAGTAAGAACCAAATATTTAGTCTAGGAGGTCGAGTACAAAAGCTTAATCTTTCACTATGCTCAAGGAGCAGGACAGTAAAGTGTTGTCATTGAAAAGGTAAAGGTTGATTCCTTCTCCCCACGCTAGTCTTTCTTAAATTCAACCTCCAGGCAATAATTCACCCTTTCTCAAGCTCCTGAATCTACAAGGCCCCCCACATTTATTATTTCATTAACTATTACCATATGGAGTAGCAACAATAAAATGTGGGGGAGCTGACCGGCTCAGAATAAGTTAAAACAGCAACATCTCCAAAAGGGTTTCCTGTGAAATGGCAGTACCCACCTTGTGTGTGTACCCACAGAATGCCCATCATCCAAGGGTTTCAGAGGGCTACCTATAGATTTTACATATATATATAATACCTAAAGTACCAAATATTGCTACTAGAAAAACAATACTGCCGTCTAGCCACCTGCAAAGAATCCACATGGTCTTTACAATGGATACAGAAATGACTTTCAATATTTACTGAATGCTCATAACAGGCATAGAACCATCTCTATGGTGGAATCCAGTGGATGTTTTAACCTAACTTTTAAAATAAAGTTAAAGTTAAGAAGGAACACGTGTGTGCATGTGAATGTGTGTTTTTTCCCCTAAATCAATCTTTAAGAGAAATTCTGGGGACAAAGGTCAGATATGCAAATCCAAATGCGTTCAAGGCATTATGACAGCTTACCCATTACCATCCCCTCCAGTCCTTAAAGTAAAAAGAGGCATTAGCTCTGTCAACTACAAAGAAAGCTTACTAAAGCAAATGGAACTCCAAAATACTTGAGACTAAAGATAAGAAGCCACATCTTCAACAAATGAGATGGTAAAGCTGTCTCTCCCTCCCAAACAGCTAGTTACCACTTTATCTCTGAGTTCAGGTCCAATGTTTCCCATTGTAGATACCAAAAATTAGCTTCTTAAGTTGAAATAAGAATTGCTAATGGTACTACTCATCTCGGTGCTATGAGAGCAGATTATTTATTCAGATTTTTTAAAAGTTGTCTAACAATTCATGGCTGAGCATGACTTTACAATCTCAATAGAGCAGTTTATCTCATCTTACTCAAGGAATAAAAGAAAAGGATGCTTTTAATGACAACACATAAAAACAAACAAAAAACACAGTCTTTCTTTCCCACCCTCTTCCCAAACTATAAAAAAGTCAAATCACATCAATTCATCAACCCATGAAACCAGTTTAATCCTTTGTGGTCCATCTCCACTGAGATGGACAGAATAGCCTTGCCAAAGGCCATGCCTGTCCCTGGAAGTCACATAAGTGACATAAGTAATCATTACTTTTGCTTTTTTAAACCTGCTTCTTCTTTGCATTTCTGCCTCAGAAAAATTTTGCTCAAATTTACCAAGAGTAATGGGGACTTTACCAATCAATTTATCAGCTGCTCTCCAAGGAGCACACCAGATTGTCAGATGGCTTTTTTCCTTAAGGTGACTGGAGACTTTGTATACTGTAATAAACAGGCCAGGCCATCCCCACCCCCAAGCTCCTCTCTGCTCATAACTGTTGCCATGGGAACACTTTTTCATTATTAACACAAGAACAAAATGGGAATTTCACTAAACAAAATGAAGTCACTTATGATGGGAATAATAGGACACATTATGACGCAAACCCAAGGGTTCTGTATGTGAGTTCTAAAAGGGGTAGTGTAACAATAGCACCAGATGAGGAAAGGGTATGATCTCCTCTATGACATTCCACAAATTTGCCCACTCAGAGCAATCAACTCTGCCAACCACCATCCATACCAAGGAGTCTAAACTCCTCCTTTCCAAAGGACCAGGGTTCTATTTTCACCTCTGAAATACCAGGAAAAGCTTCAATTTTTAAAAGGATTGGGAATTTCTGAAAGTTTTCCTGTGTACATTGTCTCTTAGCTACTGCCCAACATCTTTCAATAATCCCCAAAATATCCTCTGCTTCGGGTGCTACAGACTCCTAGGAGTAAGAAAACCATACCTGGATCTACCTCCAAAGCAGTTTGTGCTGGGTGGCTGGTGCCGGGCCTCCGTTACAGGAGCTGTCCCACTGGGCTCTCTCCCAGGTAGCTGTGCTCCTAAAAGGGAAAATCCACACAAAAAGAACTGAAAGATTAGACAGTCTCTGCCAACACAGCTTTCCTCCATTCCCAGAATGACTGACTTAGAACCCTGGTTTGGAAAGCAGTGATAACCAGTGGAAGATTAAAGGCATCTGGTCTAGAGCAGCATGCTATTGCCAATGGGAGAAAGAACCCATGAAAGAAGAAGAGGAGAAAGGTATGAGACTTAATTCTACTAACATGAAATGGGGGGACCATGAGCACAAATCTTAAGAAAAGACCAAATGTTAGAGCTGTGTTTGCTCTAATCCTTTCTAGAAAGGTCTCAAGAGGAAGCTCTGTGGCACAAAGGCAGAGCTGCCATACTTGGAGTGAGAAAACCTTGACTTTAAATTCTGTCTCAGACACTTAATAGCCATGTGACCCTGAGTAAGTCCTCAACTCTTTGTGCTCCAACTTCTTTCTTAGAAAAACAGAGTGGACTCCACTGCCTGGCCAGGCCCCTTCCAATTCTAATCTATGACCCTCAGGCTCAAATTTCTCTAAGCTGAGGAGAATGATCTTGGGGGTCCCTTCCAGCTCTAGTATGCTAACATTGCAAGGTCTCATGCATGCTCGAGAAACTTCAAGGATCTGTGACTTCCTAGGCATGAGCAATCCTTCAACTGATGTTAAAAGAGACCTCATGGCAACTCAGTAAATGGTCTTTAAGATTTACTGTTGCTCTGTGGGCCACTTGGGGAGGAGACTCTTCACACTTAGATAGTTTGGGCCAGGACCACCAGAGACACCTGGGATCACCAGAGACATCTGTCACAGAAAACTCAAAGCATTTCCCCTTGAAAGGGTCTGTGGTCCTCTGATCCCAACCCCATCCTCAGACCTGATGAGATCACACTCAGGGAGGACCTTAATGAATCTGTCTCTTTATCTCTCTTTATCTCTCTCTCTCTCTCTCTCTCTCTCTCTCTCTCTCTCTCTCTCTCTCTCTCTCTCTCTTTCTCTCTCTCTCTCTCTCTCTCTCTCTCTTTTTTGCTGATGCATTTGATTTGCCCAGGGTCACATAGCCACACAGCCAGGAAGTATTGTGTCTGAGGCTACATTTGAACTCAGGTCCTCCTGACTTCAGAGCTGGTGTTCTATCCACTACACCAACCGGCTGCCCTGATCTCGGTCTCTTAAAAGAAAATTTCTTTCTTTCTTTCTTTTTTTTTTTGAGGAAAGTTTGCAATTTTATTTTTATATTCCTGCAATTAAGCTTAGTTACAGGACATTGTGGGAATTAATTTGCTGTTTAGTTTTTTCTTTTTTCTGCTTCAAAATACTTTTGAATAGTATTTTATTTTTTCAACATTTTTCAACATTCACTTTTATAAGATTTTGATTTCCAAATTTTTTTTCCATCTTCTCCCATCCTCAAGATGGCAAACAAATTGATACAGGTTACACATGGACAATTATATTAAACTTATTTAACAGAAATTAATTTCAAGGTCACAAAAAGTGAGAAAGTGTGTAAAAAAGCATGAGGAGAAAAGGGGGCAGGCTTTGCTAAGAACTCCTCTTTGGATCCAAAGTGATCCTAAAGTGACCTTGTCAGTCTCCAAAGTCCTAATCAGCAGAGTCTCCACTGCTTCAGTGCAGGAATCTTTCAGCCCAGTAAATGAAGCTCTAGTCATGGAACATGTCTGACTGTCTGTCCCTCCTTGTCAACATGTTCTGCCTCCTTATCCCAGAAGCAGGATCCCAATCTTGCCTAACCTACAAAGAGCCTCCCTGAGATGTAGAACACTATGATCATACCTCATGCAATAAGACATTTAATAAAGGAACTATGAGGAAACCTAATCCATTTCAGGGCCAGACCGAATGAAATCATTTCTTTCTGGATCCAAAGGATCCAAATTCACACTAGACTAAACGAGCCACTTTATCAACACTGGAGTAAAAATGTTCATCCCTCCTGGCTCTATACCTGTTTTATGAAATTTGTATAGCCAGGACAGCCAGAATGCTGCACTGGTATGCATGAAACATTAACCAAAAAGCCAGAAGAACTCAAGCACTCAGGGATAGATTCTCTATGGAAGAATAGAAAGACAGAGAAAAGAACTGCTGATGATGAATGAGCCTGGATGTACTGCAATCCACTGCAATGGAGTCGCCATGCTGAGGAAAGCCAGAATATATGGAAATATGAAGGCCTAGGAGTATCTGTACTATAGATGAATCCACCTCCAAAGAACGTGTGTTCTCACACAGCACAACCTTCATATTTCTCTATTAGGAATAAGCACAGAAGGAAGAGAGAAAATGAGCTATGTCCAAGAATTCCCTGGGACTGAATGTAGCTCATTGCCTTTGCTGCTAAACCAAAAGCAAGCATTTACTTTTCAATTTCACATTCATCCCCAATCAGCTAAGTCCTGGGAAAACCATATTAAAGGAATTCAGATTCTTGACTTAGAGACAAAACCTAAGACCAAAAAACACATCCAGCTCATTTATGAATCCAAGATGCTCTGCTACCTTTCACCCCAACAGGAGACAAAGCCATATTATGGATCAGGACTGACTGAGAAGTACACAGAATGAGGTTTCCTGGTACTGAACCAAACTCCTAGTACTACCCTCCACCTATGGGGCCCAAGCCCTGCCACTCCCCTACTCAGGCACCACCATGAACAGGGCAGCACTCACCGTCTGTCACGGCATTGCCATTAGGCACACTTCCCAGATCAACAGTTGGCCCGTCCAGGAAAATTGTCAGCTCTCCGCCTGAGACAACGCTGCCTTTGTTCTCTGTCTGCAGGTTCAGGGTCAGCTGTGTGTTCTCCACTGTTGGACAGAAAAGGCAATACAGACAGGGCAAACCAATTTCACCATTAGATTTTTCAATTGAAAGCCTCCCATTTTACTTTCTCTCGTTTCTGGTTCAATTCTATTTTTCTCTTACAAGACTGAAAGAAGGCTTAGGAAGAAGGCAACATTGGAAAAAAAGAGACCAAGAAAAGTTTGAAACAGTATCCAATGCACTTACTTTCAAGGGCAATGGCAAAGAAACTCCACTCAGAGTTTATTCTTTCCAGTTACAGAAGGAAATGAACATGACAAACTTCTTACTGGTTGAATCTTATGTGAGCAAAACAGTCAAGATTTGGCCTTGTGAGTGGGATGGGAGAAGAGGGAAGCTCTCAAAATTAAGGAAGAGAAGAACACAGTCATCTAGCACATTGAAAATTCAAACCCATGAGCCTAGTACAAAAGAAAGAGTCTTGATATCCGTGGCAAATATATTGTACAAACCAACAAAATCTCTAAATGCAGAATTTAAATAAATGTCTTGAAAGTAAGACATAAGAAATAATCCATCTTAATTCCTTCTCATTTCAGGAACTATTTATTCAGTACAAATGTACTGTCCAAGCAACTTTTTAAATCTCTTCCTTATTTTGATATTTTCAGCCACTATCATCTCTTGATAATAAGTTCCATAACTAATTTTCTAGGATGTATCACTCTTTACTTGTCTTAAAATGACCTATTTCCAACTTCAACATCCACTATTTCTAAGTTAGATTGTTTCCTTCCAACCCTCCTCTTTCTCCCCTAAAAAGTACTACTATATCTTTATCTACTCCATAAAGGCAACTTCCTTTAATTTGTCAGGTTTAGAGATCTTTATGCAGACCTCATCCTCTTTCACCCTATGGCATAGCAACCACAATGAGGATAAAACAATGTGGTTAGACTTGTTTCCAATACACTTCTTAATGTTACCAAGCACTGGAATATCCATTTTAGTTAGCTACCAAGTAAAAATACTTGAGAAACAATTTATAAACCACACATGAATATATTCCTCTGTATCTTCTATCATCATCTTCTATACATGATCTGGATAAATTTTTCTTCCAGGTGAAAAGATGACAATATCAAAGACCATCATGGGGCAAGAAACTCTGCCTGACTATGTCACATCTGCCAATGGCCCTTCACATAAGCCAAAGGGACCCAACCTTCTAAGAGATTGGCTTTGACAGGCAGACGAGTGGAGAAAGACGGGGGGTGGGGGGGAGGGAGGAAGAGACCACTGAAACAGAAAGGTACATGCACACTCTCTCAGGTCCCAAGGCTATATCAGGTGTTTTTTGCTTCACTGTTTTTCTTGGTTACAAGGAAAGGATCAATGGGAGGGAGAGGAATATGAAAGTAAAAAGCATCAATGAAGGGTTTTTCTTTACTTTTTTAAGACAATAGCAATGACCCTAGCCCAAGTTGGCTACAGTTATCTCATGGCCTCAGTTTTGCTTTTCTTCCTTGTTTTCCCATTGTTTCTGACCAGATCCACTTCACACACACACACACACACACACACACACACACACACACACACACAC
>JAJPUD010026372.1:0-16573 GCA_023553655.1 Myrmecobius fasciatus
AGCTAGAATGAGCATTATCCTCCAGGGAAGAAGATGGTAATTCAATGATATAGGTGAATTTCGCCTATTTCTAATGAAAAGAGCAGATATGAACAAAAAAATTGACCTCCAAACACAGAACCCAAGAGAAGCATAAAAAGGCAAAAAGGAAAGGACTCTTGAGAACTTTATTTTTACTTTGGGGATACTTAAAGTTTGGGATAATTAACTAGTAGTTATTTTCATATTATCAAAATAATATCTAGTCAATTTTTTTTTTTTTCACTGGGGAAAAGAGGGAAAAAGTGGTAAAATGAGATCTAAAAAAAGGAGGTAAAAACAAGATAAAATCTCTTGAAGAGGCAAAGAAAACCTAATATAATTGAGAGAAAGAGGGGAGGGAGATGAGCATTGTGTAAATTTTACTCTCATCAGGTTGGGCTCTAAAAGTGTATATCAGACACTTGATATCACATAGAAACTTGTCTGTTGCTAGAGGGAAGTGGGAGGGAAAGGAGGAAAAAGAAAGGGATACATTATTAGAAGGGAAAATAGAAGAATCAGGGGAAAGAAGTTAAAAAGGGGGGGAGGGGATATAAAGGGTGGTGGATTGTTTGGGAGAGGGGGTCATCAAAAGCAAAGTACTGAGGAGGGGGGAAGGGAGAAAAGGGAAAGGAAAGGGGAAAACATAACTTGGGTAAATAAGATGGCAGGAAATAAAGATTTAGTTATTCTAACTGTGAATGTGAATGGGATGAACTCTCCCATAAAGTGGAAGCGGATATCGGACTGGATTAACAACCAGAATCCCACAATATGTTGTCTACAAGAAACACATCTAAAACATAGTGACACATATAGGATGAAGGTAAAAGGCTGGAGCAGAACCTATTATGCTTCAGGTGAACAAAAAAAAAGCAGGTGTAGCAATCCTTATCTCAGATCAAGTAAAAGCCAAGATAGATCTAATCAAAAGAGATGAGGAAGGAAACTATATTTTATTAAAGGGTACCATAGATAATGTAGCAATATCAATACTAAATATATATGCACCAAGTGCAATAGCACACAAATTCCTACGGGAGAAATTCAGAGAGATGCAAGAAGAAATAGACGGGCAAACTATACTAGTGGGGGATCTCAACCTTGCTTTCTCAGAACTAGATAAATCAAACCACAAAATAAACAAGAAAGAAACTAGGGAGATAAACCAATTGTTAGAAAAGCTAGGTATGATAGAAATCAAAATCAAAATACTAGATGGTCTTATGACACATGAAAGGATAGTAACTTTTGTATTCAGAGGTATTAGCAAAGAACTTTTTTTTACAATTGATTCTACCAATCTCTAGTTTTGAAATTCATGCAACTCTTCCTTTATTAAAATCCTACTCCAGTGTCTCACAATCGTGGAAAATTAAATTTTGTTCTTTGAAAGACAGTATCATGAGAACAAATATTACCATGGTGAAGAAAATTTATGTCTGACATTTAAGGTTCAACTCAAATAAGATAGGAGAGTTACTTCCTCAGAAGGTCTAGGTATTTAAATTGATTTTTGGCTATATGTATTAAAAAAAAACTTGAGTTCTAAGGCATAGGGTTGCAAACTTCAAGAATCCATGAAGTTCTGTTTTATGTATCTATCCACACACATATATGTGTTCATATGTGTGTGTGTATCTATATCTATATCATGCCGATTAAGCTCTTCCAAAATAACTGTTTGGAAAGGAAAATTGCAAACCACTCCAGTTTCTTTGCCAAGAAAATCCAGGTGGGTTTACAGAGTTAGGCATAAGTGAAATGACTGAATGACAACACAAATGTCAGTTATTTCTTCTGCGTTTTTAATTACACAAGGTAGCACATTATATAACTGAAAGGGTTAATCCACTTCCAAGGGATAAACATTTACCATGAGAATTACAAACAGAAAACAGTGTCCCCTACTCATAAGAAAAGAAAAAAATCAGTACTAGGATTTTTAGTGGCTAAGCTTAAGCAAAAAATTGGCTAATAAGAACATTGGAAACATATATTGGAACCATCTGTTTTATTGGTAGGTATGTTTGTTTTAGTTTGGTTTGGTTTTAGGGGGACAAACATAAAGGTAATGAAAAATGTTTTATTTCATATTGAGAACAATGTAGGAATATTAGAAAGTAATTTAGTAACTGCAAGAATAATTCATAGCAGCCAAAGCCAAACTCTTCAAAATAAGCCCTGAATTGTGTATGTATGTGTGTGTGTACACACAAAATAACAACAATAGCAACAACAACAACAAAAGCATCATGACATTTACCATGGCTACTGATTTTCTGACATTCCATTCTTGTCTGGGGAGAGGTGGGAAAAGAGGGAGGGAAAATCCAGCTATGATTCTGTCTTATTTATTATTTATTCCATGTATTTGATCAAATGCTTCATCTCTACAATTAAATAATCAGCAATTTAGAGAAAGCTAAGAACTACCCTTCTTTAGATGCTAGGGACTAAAATAATCCTTTGCTTCATTCATTTCCTTAAAATTTCCCTATTGATCTTAATTAAGCTCTTGCTGAGTTTATGAACTCAAAGGGATTTTTTTTATAATGGAAAAACATTAAAAATTATTTCCCTATAGGTTTTTTTAAACTCTTAATGGTTATAATTGGCCCACCACATAAAGCCAAATAATGGTTTATTAAGTCATCAGATCTCTAATTGTGACAAAGGAATTCAAAGAAGACCAAAATAATAAATTGGAGAGGGAACACAAGGTAATCACTAGCATTTATACAGCACTTTTAAGGTTTCAAAACTGCTTTAATTTGTTATCTCAGTTTACCCTGCCAATAACCACATGTGTGGTAGGTTTATTCCCATTCTACACATGACAGAATCTCTTTCTTGTTCTCTCTCTGTCTCTCTCTGTCTCTGTCTCTCCTCCTTCTTCCTCTCTCTCTTATTCTCTGTCTCTCTCCGTCTGTCTGTCTCTCTCTGTCTCTCTCTCCTCCTTCTTCCTCTCTCCTTGTTCTCTCTCTCTCTGTATGTGTGTATGCATGTGTGTGTGTGTAGCTTTCCCATTTTCATACACTAAAGACCTGATGATAGATGATGATAGATTTAAAATCAGATGTTCTTCAGCTGGCTTCTGCATCAGAAAAATATAAATTCATATCAAAACTTACATGTACTAGTATATGAATATGAGCAGATCATTTACCTTCCCATTGACCTAAGCAACTTGCTAAAATAATAAGTGATCAAACAGTTATCATTTTCATTGGTAGCAGGAATTTCTTCCCTGGCACATCTTCACTACTATAAAATTACAGGACCAAGTATACACACACAAAGACCAGAATAATTGATTATTTTTTTACATGAATTGTCTTTCTTTTAGTCATTTATATGTTGAAATATTTCTGACTGTTGAGGATTAAGTTCATAACAATTAATTAAAATTTAATAATTTTAAAGAATATAAATAACTCTGCTAAGCAAAACTTTTCATTTCTGTCATTCAAAGTAAAAGTTTAGTCAGTTGTAGGGTTGTGGACCTGTTTCTGATTGAATTTTAAAGCTGTACCACTCGTTTGTCATTTAGCATCTGTGTTATCATAGAAAAGAAAAAAAAATTCTTACTACATTATACTGTAGTGAAAAGAATAATTTGGATCTCTTTTGTGAAGGTGCTAATATCTCAATATTTACCTAAAATGTATTCCCAGCATGCAGGTATTGAAAGGAAAATAACCTCACTTTCATTTTGTGTCTTTGCACAGTAATGAAAACTTAGAACTGAATCTTCCAAGATCCATGATGGCAAAGTAAGCACTAAATCACCATATCTCTCCCACATTCATTTCCAAAGAAGAATAGCATAGCACCCCAAAACAAATCCTGGAATAATAGAATGAGCAAAAGACAGAATGAAACAATCTTTTAACCAAAGAGACTCTCATTTCTTTCCCCAATTTTTGTTTTATCTCTCTTATATGACTTTTAAACTCTTTTTTGAGCTTTCCCATCGCTTCTATTTGGGCTTGAGATAATTTCTTACTTTTTGGGGGGTTTTGTCCATAGGTGTTTCGACATCAACTTTTGATTTTGTATCCTGATTTTCTCTGTCACCATAAATTTCTATTTTCAGATTTTTTTCCTGTTGAACCATCATATCTGGTGCTATTGTGTGGGGGTGGATTGTAGGAGCCTGGAAGCTTTTTTGGTGCTCAACCAGGGTCCTGGTGCTGATGTCTGCTGTGTGCAGAAGCCAAGGTTGTATTTCTGCATTTCCCGAGGTGTACAGTGAAGCATGTTGAGATCTGGCAGATAGAAACTGTCATTTGGCAAGTTTCTTGGGCTAAAAGATTGTTTACCCCTCAACAAGAGGACCTGGATGGCATGTTTCAAGAAATTATCAAGGACAAATGTTCTGAAGTCCTGGAAGCAGAAGAAAAAAATAAGCATTGAAAGAAAACACTTATCACCTCCAGAAAGAGGTAACAAAATAAAACTCCAAGGATCATTATAGTCAAATTACAGAATTATCATGTCAAGGGAAAACAATACTATAAGCTGCCAGAAATGAAACTACTTAAATATTGCAGGATTACACATAAATTAGCAGGTGCAACATTAAAAGACTGAAGATCATTAAGCATGATATTCTGGAAGACAAAGAAGCTAAAACTACTACCAAGAATCACCTACCCAGTAAAATTAAGCATAATATAGGTTTTCAATGAAATAAAAGGTTTTCAAATTTTCATAAAGCATATGACAGTTGAACTAAAAATTATCCAATATCAAGACTCAAGATAAGCATAAAAAGGTAAAAAAGGGAAAGAAAATAGAAGGAATTCAATGAACTTGCACTATTTATATCTAGACGTGGGAATGTGATACATGTAATTCTTAAGGAAAAAAAAAACCTATATGACTAATACCAGATCTGTAAAGAATATACATAAATAAAGAGTACATGCATGAGGGGTAATAGAGAGAGTGACATTAAAAATATGAAAAAATGAGGAGTAGTACACTGGCACATAAGGAAAGGACGGGTAAAATTAAAGTAAATAATTTCATATAAAAATTTTTAAAAAAACTTTTAAATATAGGAGGCAAAAGTAGGAGGATAAGTGATGAGCATCACTTGAACCTTACTCTCATCAATATTGGTTCAAAAATGGAATAATATATAAAATAAGTTTAAATGGTCAAAGGCTATGAATATGCAATTTTCATATGAAAAAATGCTCTAAATCACTATTGATCAGAGAAATGCATATTAAGACAACTTTGAGGTACCACTATTCAACTCTCAGATTGGCCAAGATGACAGGAAAAGATAAAGATAAATGTTGGAGGGATATGGCAAAACTGGGACATTGATGCATTATTGCTGGTGTTGTGAACTGAACCAGTCATTCTGGAGAACAATATTGAACTATGCTCAAAGGGCCATCAAACTGTGCATACTCTTTGATTCAGCAGTGTCTCTACTTGGCCTGTATCCCAAAGAGATCACAAAAAAGGGAAAAAAGAAACCACATGTGCCAAAATGTTGTTGCAGCCCTTTTGTATTGGTGAGGAACTGGTAATTGGGTGGATGCCCATCAGATGGGAAATGACTGAATAAGTCATGGTATATTAATGTAATGGAATATTATTTTTCTGTACAAAATGATCAGAAGGGTGATTTCAGAAAGGCCTGGAGAGATGTGCATGAACCGATGCTAAGTGGTGTTAGTAAAACCAAGAAAATATTGTACACAGCAACAAGAAGATTTTGTGATGAGCAATGGTGATGGACTTGAATCTTTTCAGCAATGAGGCAATTCAATTAAATTTCAATAGACATGTGATGGAGAGAGACATCTGAATTTAGAAAGAAAACTATGGGGACTTAGTGTGCATCATAACATAGCATTTCACCTTTGTTATTGTTGTTTGCTTGTTTTTTTTTTTCTTTCTCAATTTTTTTCCTTTTGGATGTGAGATTTTTCTGCAGCATGATAAATATGGAAATATGTTTAGAAAAATTGCATATGTTTATTCTATTTTGGATTACTTACTGTCTAAAGGAAGGGGTAGAAGAAGGGAGGAAGACAATTTGGAACAAAGTGTTGAAGAATGAATTCTGAAAAAAAAAGTTATTTTAAAAATATACACAATCATTTGAAGATAGAAATCTGTCTTGACTAACAGGACAGTAAGAGGGGAGAGATTAAGTAAAGACAGCAGGACTGACATAAGAGAAGATGTGCTAGAGGAGATAATAGGCAGAATTAAAACACTGCGGAGGATGGAAAGAATGAAAGAGAGAGAGAAAAAACAAGGTATAACAGGATAGAGAGAAATACATAGTTGATTATCATAACTGTGAATGTGAATGGGATAAACCCATGAACAGAAGTAGATAGTGGAGTAGATGAAAAAACAAGCTTACCATTTATTATTTCCAGGAAACACTTGAATCAGAGACCCATGCAGAGTAAAGATAGGGGGCTACAGAGACAAGCTTAAAAACCAACTTATGATTTTTTTGACATTCTCTCTTTTGGTTTTCTAGATTAAAATGACAGAGGAATAAGAAAGGTAGATATATATGTGCAGTGTGTGTATCTATCTATCTATCTATATTTACTTTGCTCTTTTCTCTTTACTAACAGCAGAAAAGGTAGTGCTATGAAATCCTAGGATTCTGATTTGGTGAGTAGGTTAATTTTCACCCCCATTCTTTAACCATATTATTTTGTATTTTCTAACCATATATACAACCTTTGTCTTCATGATCATAGAATAAAGACATTTTTTATTGAAAGAGCATTGACATTGTAGTCATAAGATCTGAGTTCAGATTCTGATTATTACATTTTGAATTTCTCTGAGGATTTTTCCTTCTCTGCTAAATAGTGCTGATAGGGAGCATAAAAGTAGTACAATGAGGGTTGAATTACCAGACATTGAATCTCCTGTGAAAAAAAGAAAAAAAAAATAATAACCTTTATACCAGAAGACTTCATGTAAATAAATAAAAGTCAAATATTAAAAATATATTGCTTCAACTCTCAGTCATTTGTATTCTTTCTCCCCAGAAGTGATATATTGAAGACACTACTAAATTAGATATAGCTATCACATGTCAAATTACTATAAGGGGTGGGGAAAGCTATAAGAAAATGGAAGCCAAGAAACTTAGAAGATCTAGGTGAACTTGAGAACTTCTATTGCTTCTAATGATAAAACGTAAATATAAGTTTGAAGTTTGAGTGGTTGGTCACTTTAAAAAAAAAGATGATTGGCTGTTGCTTATGAACCTACTTAAGAGAAACTGCAGAAGTGATATTATAGAATTACACTCAATAAATACACCTTTTCACTTAGGCTCCTGGCTAAGCCAACATGCTGTAAGAAATGATTGGAAACTTCTTGGCTGATTGGATATATTTTCCCATTATTTTTCTGAGGGCATGCTTGTCTTTGATAATAAACTGTCATAAATATATGTCATTGAAATGTTGGAGAAGAGAATACTATTGTTTCACATATATTGAGAGATTCTGACTCAATACCATATCATCTAAGGTGGAGTATGGCTGAACATCAAAGACAAAATTTATAGAGAGTATGACAGAATGTGTTGGGAAGGGAACCTTTTGGAAAATGTCATTTATTATGTCTCCCTTCATGTTCATCTCTTGACAAATATTTGATTAGCTTTGGATCATGTATTTTGGAAGAAGGAGGGAAAGGGCTTCTTATTGATGTTAACTGCAAAACTGAATTTGTTGCAGCTCACCTAAGAACAAAGGAGTAAACCCCTTTTTGTCTATTTTCTTTTTGTTTCACTTTTTTATAAAGATATTTCATCACTTGGCATTTCTTCAATATTTCACTGTAAATTCACATGAGTTGCAATATAAGCTCTAACCTTTTTTCTATGTAGACATCCCTTCAGATTAAAGCAATTTTTCAAATTCTACTCAAAAACTTACCTAACCCTTTGTATTTATCCCCTATGAGAACTCCTTGCTTTGACCTCATTCTGACTTTCTGTCTATCCACATGAATCTCAGTTTGGAGAATGTTCAAATAACGTATTGTCTCCCTTTTTGTATTAAATTACCACTTATTTCAAGCATGAATTGTTTCTTGATCAGTTTTTCTACTGCACATCTTGGGAACATAATAGTTTTATCTTCAATCATTAAACATTTATTCAATCCTAATTCCTTTGTAACCATCTAGTAAAATAATCCTAAATCATATCAGATACCAAAGGTGGGAGGTTCATTCAAATGAACAATGTAATGGTTTATTTAATTTAGGACCATCTTGATTTACTCATAAAAATGTTACCTAATATGTTAATATTATCTTAAGAACCATCTTTGTGTAAGTTGTAGCAATTCTTTTCTTTTACCACAGCTCTGAGAAAATTTACTTTGAAAACAGGTATTGGAAGTGAATTAAATTATATATGCAAAAGAGTTACTCATTGTAAATATTGTATGGCCATTACTTTTTGAAATAAGACAACTACATATAGTTGATTAAACCATTTAGTGTGGGAGAGGGCAAAAAAAACTTTTGGGAAAAAGGACATCATGGAACAGGCCCTAATAATGATCATACTTATGTCAACCCAAAATGTACCTATGTTTAGAAATCCAGGATACTAAGCAGAAGTTGTGAAACAAAGTGTTTAGGGCAAAGAACCAAACAATGCAGTTCAGGTGCATTTTGGAAGGAATAGTAGAAAGACACACTCTTGGATGAAAATATGTCATACACAAAATCTCTGCCCAGGCATTAGTCATTTTGAAGGTGGCTTTCCATCCACCTAGGTTATCATGTTAATTATCTTCATTTTTTTTTCCAATCAGTGAGTAATTTAGTCAACAAGTACTTATCAGCTGCTTATTATGTGCAAAGTCTGTGTCACCAAAACCTGATGGCCAGTCTTCTGGTGAGGAAATTAAATTATGAATAATCTGAGATCTAGACAGTTATACAGATGCTATCAGAGACTCTTGTCCAGACCTACTGGTTCTCAGAATTTGGAATGTATACCTAAATGAAATTATCCTCACTTTTATCTAGTTCTTGTATTAAAAGAAAAAAATCTTAATTTCTTATAAGCTCATGTACTTTAGTTTATAACTGTCCATTGAATGCTCTTTTGACTCACCTTGAGTTTCAGTCATATAGCCTTTGTGACATTGTTCAATACTTGTGCATAATATAATATTTTCATTTTTGTTGTTTTTGTTGTTGCTTGATTCCTTGTATTTTTCTTTCTTGTTTTTTTTTCTTTTTTCATATGATTTTTCTTCTGCAGCATGATGAATGTAGAAATAGTCTCAGAAGACTTGCATATGTTTACTCTATACTGAATTGCTTGCTATCTAGGGGAGGACAGAGGAGGAGAGGGATAGAGAAAAATTTTCAACTCAAGTTTCTCAGAGGTAAATGTTGAAAACTTTCTTTTCATGTATTTTAAAAATTAAAAAAGTCATTATTATAAAAATGACTTCGTGTATTGAACAGGAATTTACATTGACTGATTACATGATAGGATTTTTTTTTTTTAATTTCCTGTGCAATGAGGTACGTCTATATTGAATGACCAAAACCTCTGGAAAAAAGAGAAAGGTTGCTCATAATCCTCACTGTTACTAAGCAATGATAACATTACATTTTTCTTTTCAGAATTGCCCTTATCCCAGAATACATTGCTTTTATGTAGTGCTGCCATACCTACCAAGGATAGTTCCTGTGGTCCACTGTGATAGACCTCCACTGCAAAGGCTACTAAACACTTCTGTGGTCAAAGGAACCCTTTGGTTCAAGATTTAATCAGGTTTATACAATGCATTAAAAGCATTATTGCTTTTTTGGAACAGATTAAGCATTTCAAGGCTTTTTAACAATCAATTCCTTGGACAGATGCAGCTCCTGAACCTAATAATTCTCATGATGAGAAGTTTGATTGGTTAGTTTTTCTTTATCAAAGTAGAAATCTCTTAGAAGAGACCTATGTACAAATCTACTTAGAAAATATTGTTTTATCTAAACTTCTAAATTTCTCTTTATGGTTCTTCATTTTACTCACTCCATTTACCATGGTTTCAGTCATTTATAACATCAGCAATGGAAGGATTTTAGAAGGTATATATATCATGGGTAATTTTCTGTAAATTATTTGTGCATACTAAAAATGTTTTTAAGATCATGAGATAAAATTCTAAGGATTATGATTGGAAGAAGTAATATTTAGCTAGTTATCAAAATATATATTATTTTTTTATTTTTGTAATTAAAGCTTTTTATTTTCAATACATATGCATGGATAATTTTTCAACACTGACCCTTGCAAAACTTTGTGTTTGAAATTCTTCCTGTTCTTCCCCCCCCATCCTCCCTTAGATGGCAAGTAATCTAATATATGTTAAGCATGTTAAAAACATATTTTATTTTTTTTTTCCTTTCAGAATTTTTTAAATTTTATTTTATTTGCATAACATATGTGTGGGTAATTCTTCAACAATAACCCTTACATAGCTTTCCGTTACAAATTAAAAACATATTTTAAATCCAATATATGTGTATATATATGCAATTATCGTGTTATGCAAGAAAAATCAGATCACAAAGAAAAGAAATGATAAAGAAAACAAAATGTAAGCAAATAACAACAAAAAGTGGAATGACTGTGTTGTGACCCACACTCACTTCTCACAGTCCTCTCTCTGGGTGTAGATAACTGTCTTCATCACAAGATCATTGGAACTGGCCTCAATCACCTCATTGTTGAAGAGAACCATGCCCATCAGAATTGATCATCGCATAGTCTTGTTGCTGTGTATAATGTTCTTCTGGTTCTGCTCATTTCATTTAGCATTAGTTCATGTAGGTCTCTCCAGGCCTCTCTGAAATCATCTTGATAGTCATTTCTTACAGAAAAATAATGTAGTATAACATTCATATACCATAATTTATTCAGCCATTCTCTAGTTGATGAGTATCCACTCAGGTTCCAGTTTCTTGCCATTACATAAAAGCTCCCACAAACATTTTTGCACATATGGGTCCCTTTCCCTCCTTTATGATCTCTTTGGGATATAAGCCAGTAGAAATATTGCTGGATCAAAGGGTATGCACAGTTTGACAACTTCTTGGGAATGGTTCCAAATTGCTCTCCAGAATGGCTAGATTCATTCACAGTTCCATCAACAATGTATTAGTGCCCCAATTTTCCCACATCCCCTCCAACTTTCATCATTAACTTTTCTGTCATTTTAGTGAATCTGAGAGGTGTGTAGTGGTACCTCAGAGTTGTTTTAATCTTCATTTCTCTGATCAATAATGGTTTAAAACACCTTTTCATATGACTAGAAATGGTTTCAATTTCTTCATCTGAAAATTGTCTGTTCATATTCTTCAATTATATATCAATTGGAGAATCACTTGATTCTTATAAATTTGGGTCATTTCTCTCTCTCTCTCTCTCTCTCTCTCTATATATATATATATATATATATATATGTAAATATATATATATATATATATACATACACACACACATATATATACACACACGCACACACACACACACACACATATAAGGCCTTAATCAGAAACCTTGAAAATTAAAAAATAAATACCATTTTATTGCTTCCCTGTTAATATCATCTGAATTGGTTTTGTTTGTACAAATTGTTTTTAACTCTATATGATCAAAATTATCTATTAGATATTCAATAATGTACTCCAGTTCTTTTTTTAAGCAACAAATTCCTTCCTTCTTTACAGATCTGAGAGATAAACTATCCTCTATTCTTTTAATTTGCTTATAACATGGATCTTTATGTCTAAATTTTGAATCAATTTTAACATTATAATGCTTTTCAGTGTTAGGTGTATGTCAGTGCCTAGTTTCAGCCATACTAATTTGTAATTTTCCCAGAAGTTTTTGTCAAATAGTGAGTTCTATCCCAAAAGTTGGGTTCTTTGAGTTTGTTAAATACTAGATTACTGTAGTCATTGACTATTTTGTCCTGTGAATCAAAGCTATTCCACTGATGGACTCCTCTATTTCTTAGCTACTACTAAATGGCTCTGATGACCACTGCTTTATAATATAGTTTTATGTCTTGTACAGATAGGCCATCTTAATTTGCAATTTTTTTTGTTAATTCCCTAGAAATTTTTGACCTTTTGTTCTTCAAGATGAACTTTGTTATTATTTTTCCAGACTTGTAAAATAGTTTGATTGATATGGCCCTGAATAAGTAGATTAATTTAGATAGATATTTTCATTTTTATTATATTTGCTTTGCCTAATAATGAGCACTTGATATTTTTCCATTTGATTAAATCTGTCTTTATTTGTGTGGATAGAGTTTTGTAATTGTATTCATACAGTTCCTGACTTTGTCTTGGCAGACTCACAAATATTTTATGTTATCTACAATTATTTTAAATGAAATTTCTCTTTTTATCTCTTGCTGCTGGACTTTGTTAGTAACATATAAAAATTCTGATAATTTATGTGGATTTATTTTGTATCGTGCCACTTTGCAAAAGTTGTATATTGTTTCTAGTAATTTTTTAGTTGATTCTCTAGTATTCTCTAAATATATCATCCTATCATCTGCAAAGAGTGATAATTTGGTTTCCTCATTACCTACTTGAATTCCTTTAATCTCCTTTTCTTCTCTTATCATCAAAATTAACATTTCTAATACAATACTGAATAATAATGGTGATAGAAGGCAACCTTGTTTCACCCATAATTTTATTGGGAATTGTTCTAGTTTGATCTCATTACATATGATACTTGCTGATGGTTTTAAATAGATGCTACTAATAATTATAAGGAAAACTTCACTTTTTCTTACACTATCTAGTGTTTTTAATAGGAATGGATGTTGAATTTTGTAAATTTTTTATGCATATATTGAGACAATCATATGATTTTTGTTAGTTTGGTTATTGATATAGATGATTATGCTAATAGTTTTTCTAAAATTGAACTTACCCTGCATCCCTGGTATAAACCCTACTTGGACATGGTATATTATGATGGGGATGATTTTCTGTAATCTCTTTGCTAATATTTTATTTAAGTTTTTTTGCATCAATATTCATCAGGGATATTGGTCTATAATTTTCTTGCTCTGTGTTGATCTCACCTGGTTTTGGCAACAACACCATATCTGTGTCATAAAAGGAATTTAGAAGGCCTCCTTCTTCCCTATTTTTTTTCAATTAGTTTACATAATATTGGAATTAATCATTCTTTAAATCTTTGGTAGAATTCACATGTGAACTCATATGGCCCTGGAGAATTTTTCTTAAGCATTTGATGAAGAGCTTGTTCTATTTCTTTTTCTAAAATGAAACTATTTAAATAATTCATTTCCTCTTCTGTTAATTGGGACAATCTATATTTTTGTAAGTATTACTCTGTTTCACCTTGATTATTAGGTTTATTGACATATCGTTGGGTAAAGGAACTCCTAATTATTGCTCTAATTTCCTTTTCATTGGTGGAAAGTTCTCCCTTTTCACTTTTGAGACTAAAAATTTGATTTTCTTCTTTCCTTTTTCAAATTAAATTAACTGGAGCTTTATCTATTTTGTCAGTTGTTTTTTTATAAATCCAACATAGTTTTCCTTATTAATTCAGTAATTTTCTTACTTTAAGTTTTATTAATCTCACCTTTGATTTTCAGAATTTCAAATTTGGTATTTAATTGGAGGGTTTTAATTTCT
The DNA here is from genome assembly GCA_023553655.1 of Myrmecobius fasciatus. NCBI lineage: Eukaryota > Metazoa > Chordata > Mammalia > Dasyuromorphia > Myrmecobiidae > Myrmecobius > Myrmecobius fasciatus. The sequence goes on from JAJPUD010026372.1 coordinate 13,756, forward strand.
TCTTTTTATAGCTTTCTTTAGTTATAAGCTCAATTAATTAATCTTCTCTTTATTTTATTCAAGTTAGCATCTGGAGATACAAAGTTTATGCTAACAATTGCTTTGGCTGCATTCCACAAATTTTGTATATTGTCTCGTCTAGACATTCTTTTGGATGAAATTATCAATTTTGTCTATAATTTGTTGTTTCACCCACTCATTCTTTAGGATTAGATTATTTAGTTTCCAATTAATTCTTGGTGTATTTTCCCCTGGCCTTTTATTGCATGTAATTTTTATTGCATCATGATCTTGAAAAAATGCCTTTATTATGTCTGTCTTTCTGCACTTAACTTTGAGGGTTTTATGCTCTAATACATGGTCAATTTTTGTATAGGTTCCATGTATTGCTGAGAAAAAAGTATAATTCTTTCTGTCTCCATTCAATTTTCTCCAAATGTCTGTCATACTTATGTTTTCTGGAATTCTATTTACCTCCTTAACTTCTCTCTTATTTATTTTGTAGTTTTATTTAAGTAGTTCTGAGAGAGCAAGGTTGAGATACCCCACTAGTACAGTTTTGCTGTCTAATTCTGATTATAGTTCTCTTAACCACTTTAGAAGTTTGGATGCTATAAAACCTTGTGCATGTATGCTTAGTATTGATATTTCTTCATTACCTATGGTACCTTTTAGTAAAATATAGTTTCCTTTCTTATCTCTTTTAATTAGATCTATTTTTGATTTTTTGTGATCTGAGAGCAGGATTGTTAACCCTGCTTTTTTAGTTTCAGCTGAAGCTGGATGCCACAATGCTCTTGCTCCCTGCCCTAGCTCCCTGTACTGTGTCTGGGCTTGGACACCTTTCCTCCTGCATGATTGAAACAGACTTTTTCTTAAGTTTTTCCAAAGTATTTTCTGAAAATTTGTCATACTCAAAATATTGGTGGGTTCTGTCATTCCAAAACCAGTTCAGAGGCTTGATCTCCAGTTGATCTGAGAGCCATTAACAGAAGCTCAGATAAAGACGTGTCTATTCTCTGCCATCTTGGCTCTTCCCCTCAAAATACATATTTAAAAATAAAGAGAATCTATGAACTTCTTTGAAGTTGAATGAACATCATAAATCACAAATTAAGAAAAGAACTTCATACATCACAGATTAAGAAGTGTGAAGCCAATTGTAACTGAAGATTTACATAAAAATCAAATTAAATGTCATTTGATGGATAATAGAAACGGGGGGGTGGAGCCAAGATGGCGGAATGAAAAGCTGACTTTCTGCTTCTCCTCCGATCTTCTCTCAAATCAACAATACAATAAGCCTCTGAACTGATCTTCAACTCAACGAACTCAAAAATATTTGGGCACTTTTCTGAAGAACTTCATATCAGAGATATCCACACTGTCTAAAAAAAAATGAAGAAACAAAAGAGAGCTCTCACCATAGACAGCTTTTATCAAGGCAAAGAAGCGTTGACCCCAGATCCTGAGGTTCCTTTAGATAAAATACCAGATGAAGGTATTAAAGACCATCACTGGTCACTTTTTCAAAAGGCCTTTCTGGAAGATTGCATAAACAACCTCAAAAGAAAGCTGGAGGATAAATGGGAAAATAAAGTGAAATCAGTGCAAGAAGGATACAATATCTTGCAAGAAGGATATGATGCACTGTAAAAGAGATATGAAAAAGACACCAATTTATTGAAAAATAAAATTAGTGAAGTGGAAAAAGAGTGCAATGAACAAATTGGCCAGTTACAAAAGGATCTTAAAAAGGTAACTGAAGAAAACAACACTTTAAAAATAAGAATTGAACAAATGCAAGTGAATGACTCAATAAGACTTCAAGAAGCAGTCAAACATAAACAAAAAATGAAAAATTAGAAGAAAATATGAAATATCTCCTAGGAAAAACAACTGACTTGGAAAACAGATCTAGGAAAGACAATCGAAGGATTATTGGACTTCCTGAAAGATTCTGCTAGCAGCTAGAAAGAAACAATTCAAATACTGAGGATCAATAATTAGAATCACACAGGATCAGTCACCCTCCACACTGAAGGATCCAAAGGGCCTGGAACCAGATATTCCAAAAGGCAAAGGAACTTGGATTACAAACAAGAATAAGTTATCCAGCTAGAATGAGCATTATCCTCCAGGGAAGAAGATGGTCATTCAATGATATAGGTGAATTTCACCTATTTCTAATGAAAAGATCAGATCTGAACAAAAAATTTGACCTCCAAACACAGAACTCAAGAGAAGCATAAAAAGGTAAAAAGGAAAGGACTCTTGAGAACTTTATTTTTACTAGGGGGATACTTAAAGTTTGGGGATATAATTAACTAGATATTACTTTGATAATATGAAAAAGAGAACTAGAGGGGGAAAGGTTGTCATACTGGGGAAAAGAAGGAAAAAGTGGTAAAATAAGATCTAAAAAAAGGAGGTAAAAACAAGGTAAAATCACTTGAAGAGGCAAAGAAAACCTAATATAATTGAGAGAAAGAGGGGAGGGAGATGAGCATTGTGTAAATCTTACTCTCATCAAATTGGGCTCTAAAAGTGTATATCAGACATTTGATTTCACATAGAAACTTGTCTGTTGCTAGAGGGAAGTGGGAGGGAAAGGAGGAAAAGTAAGGGACAAACTAATAGAAGGGAAATAGAAGAATCAGGGGAAAGGAGTAAAAACAAGGGGAGGGGATCTAAAGGGTGGAGTATTGTTTGAGGGAGGGGGTCATCAAAAGCAAAGTACTGAGGAGGGGGGAAGGGAGAAAGGGGAAAGGAAAGGGGAAAACATAACTTGGGTAAATAAGATGGCAGGAAATAAAGA
>JAJPUD010026373.1:0-16571 GCA_023553655.1 Myrmecobius fasciatus
CTTTTTTACCTTTGTCCAATTATTCCCATAGCATTTTGAAATAATGAGCTCTTTTAGGGACTTAATCATACATGAGACTATGTATTAGCAGGCAGATGATAAGCCCAAGCCCTAGTTTACTTAAACATTTGGGATATTGTATCAACATAAATTCAGACTTAAAAAGTAAGACCTGATGTACTCGTATGGTGGTCATATCTCCTACTAACCACTTGTACTGATTACAAAAATTTGCTACAAAAGGAAAAAGCAGGGACAAGATTAGAGCAGCCTCAAAACTGGTCCTCCACGCCTATGTCTAAGAACCCATAATAACACATATGACAGGGTAAAGCATCCTTAGATCTGTTTAACTTCAGGTAAGAGTCTGTTTACAACCAATCATGGAATAACAATTCTACCTAATAGCCAGACTGAAGAAGAGCCAGGTGGGAAACACCCTTGTTTGAAAGGAAATAACAAAATAGGCAAATTGAGCCAAAGGATCCAATTTTTGGCTCTGCCAAGACCATGTCTTGGCTTTTCCCCCCAGATACAGACCTCCAATTTCAACAGTTCAGGATCATATTCTTTCAGTAGCTTGTGGCATATTTCTCAATTGGTGGATTACTGACTTAATGATCCATCAGACAACTATACCTGAATTCAAAATTCAAAACAAGATCAGTTACAATCTGAAGGGATTTTACCTGAAATAGCAAGTTTAGCTAATCGTTGTTTAGGGTTAGATAAAATTGTTTTCACTCTCATGGAGTTGCAATAAGGGAAAAACTATTACCAATAAACACACACACACAATTTCACTTAACGTCTTTCATGTTTTCTTTTTCCTCTTTTTTTTTAGCCAATTGGGTTTAAGTGACTTGTCCAGGATTACACAGCTGAAAAGGGTCAAGTATATGGGATTTTAGCAGTGACTTGCCCAGGGTCACACAGCTTAGGAAGTATTAAATATCTGAGGCCACATTTGAACTCAGGTCCTCCTAAATTCAGGGCCACTGCTCTATCCACTACATCATCTAGCTGCCCCTTCTTTTTTTCTTGAGTTTAACTCATCATCAGAACTCACTTCTATATTTTAAACAAATTTTCAAATTATCAGTAAGCCATACTCATAGTTGAGGAAACTGTAACTCATAACAAAATCTTTTCCTGGGGCTGATGGCCTTGCCCAAACAAATGGTTTCAAGCCTTGTAATAGGAGATTCTAAAAGGTCTTTTATTTATGTTTTCATATTTTACAAAGTTTTTTTTCCAGTCCTTACTGAGTCTCATTACTCAGTAATAAACATAAATGATAGGATTTTTCCCAAGCTATTACAGCTCATCAATCTGAGATTTTTCAGGAGAGTTCACATTTGCTGCTCCTTTTACATTAAATAAGTTTTCCTTTTTGTAGAAAGGAAGCAAGACAGTTCACAAAATTAAAATTGAACATAATCTGTTAGAAAAAACAGGTAGGAATCTCACATAATTTGCAGTCATTTTCAGTTTTAAGATACATCAGTTAAAGTTACTTTAAAATTGATTTGTCTTTACTTTGTAAGACTCCCTAAGTATCTTACCAGACATTCTAATTAAACTCAATTATATTTTGATTGTTTCCTAATTCACACAAAAAGGTTCATAATGTAAGCAGGCAGTTTTAAAGTTTCAGTTCTAATTTTTTTCCTATAAAACTTCACAGGCACTGCCCTCAAAATTGTCTCTCTATCACCACTGAGATGACCTTTTTCACTGGCTGTGAAACAATAAATCTGTCATTCTAGGGGATGAGGATTGGGAAATGTTCTTAGTCCCCTTGCAACAGATTCTGAAAGTTGTTAGCTCAATACTTGCTAGCATATATTTCAACATTTATAAAAAAACATTTAAAACACAATTTAGGTCTGAAGAGGAAAGATTCCCCCTTCCTTTTTACTTCTTTAATCTGTTCTTCTACACTCCTAGAACCTGGCCATAGTTCAGGAATGTAAGAAGAATCTTTCTGAAAACTTTTTGAGGTTCATTTTCTCTTAACGAGACACAGAGAAATAGATTTGTCAGCAAAGTTGTTCCTTCTAAGCTCCATGTACACAATTATAGACTCTGAGAGACGTGGAATACAAGCAGAGAAAAACATCCACCAAACAACAGCTGTGAGACATTGGCTCCAAATATTATTTCTCCTTACCTATCTTACTAGATGTCTTCAGGGGCCATTTTGTCTCTCACATACATATATACAGCCTAAAAAATTATTACACTTTTGAAACTGCTCCTGTCTTGTTTCTTCCATAATCTGATCTAAATCTTCTCTTTTACCAATCATATTTGAAATGATCTTCACTGATTTTTTCCCTCTTTTGCCTCTCTCCTGCCCTCTGATGTAAATAGTCAGAAAGAGTAGGGAAGGAGAGAGAGAAAAATAAACTCTCTTTTCTTTATCTGATAAATGGGGCAATTCCCATTTTAACATCTCTCTTAATAGCACTGAAAAAGTCTCTGTTTGCCTAAGACTATAAATCTTTCAATAAGCAACATGAACTGCCAGCATATGGGGCTTTCCCCACAGGGGCCTGGCAAAGCACAAGCCAATGTGCATTTTCCAGGCAAAGCCATATTTGTGCATCTTAGGCCACTCTGACCACGCAAGCTGGGATTCCTCCCCAGAAGACATGCTGCCTCTCCCTCAGGGATGAGAATAGCCAAGATTTTCTCCTGCACAGTCTTCCTATGCCTTCCCCCTCTCCTCAGACCATTTCTTTGGAGTCCCGCTGTGCCAAGTATGGCAAGGGGGCAGTTCTGTTCTGCTTTGATTATGGCAACTGTAGAACAGAATATCCTCTAAGAGATTACTGAGAAACCAAAGAATAGATTTTATTAAAATTAATTGGGGGAGTTTACTCCAAAGAGACCCAGTCCTTGGCAGGATGAGGAAAGAAGGCTGGATCTCCACACGTAGTCAAGGCCAGGTCAGATATTACATGGAAACTAAACAAAGAAAGCCTATTGCCAGGGATGGCCCAGGGTCATGTGCAAGTTTTGCCATAAGAGACTTGGAGCTTCTTTTGCTAATTACATTTACTCATGATAGTTTATATTCTCTGTAGAGTCATAGGTCGTGTTCTCACATGGTCTACCAGCATACAGCAACTCCAAACCAACCACAAGTACCTCTGCTCTAGAACTTTCCAGTAGAACAATTCCCCCTGACAGATGAAAGATGTACGTAGACTCCCATTGGGAAGGTCCTTTAAGGGAGACATGAGTAGCCTACAGTGCCCAAATTGGCAAACAGTCAACAAGGACAAAAATAGCTCTCCCTGCTACCAGGGATTTAATTCTCACTAACTCACAGCTTAGTTTTTATTTAGTTTCTTTTTATGAATTGGTCTATCAGTTGCAAGTTAATTTAATTAGAGTTAGGCAGGAAAACTTTGCCACTGTTTTGAAGAAGGGCCATTGAAAACTGGTATTAGGGTCAAAAAGTTCAGCACAAATCATACAGATCCCTAATGTAGCCCAAAGAAGAAATTGTTCAGTTAGAAAAAATTAAAACTTTAAAAGTGCTCTTCCAAAAAACAAATTATGTGGGGGGAGTTCATATTTTAAAAGACCAAACTAAAAGCAATATATTATTTATAAATATAAATATAAAATACAAAAAAACTGAGATACCAAAAAATGACAGTAAATAAAATTAGGAAGCTACAATGAAAAATAAATTTTTATCACTTAGAAGTATCATCTTACCTTTGTCAAAGTACACATTTATAAAACAAGTCCTAGTATTTTCAAGTATTTCAGTGAGCAATCCACTTCAGTATCAAAGAGCTGGAGAAATTAACAGATCTTTTTTAAAAGTCAAAGAATTTGTTTAAACTACTATATGTCAGTTAAAGGTACTTTTGTTAATTTAGAATGGTTTTAATTTAAACCCAATCTAATGTTCATTCCATCTCAGCAATCTTAGTCTGAGCAATTACTTTTCAATTTGAAGGGTTAAGAAACATTGCAATGTATGTTTAAAACACAGAATTAAAAACAAATGAAACATAAACTAAGAGAATAAAATAATTAATTTGGTTTTTAGGTTATTTCAAAAATGAAGAGGCAGTTGAGGGAATTGGGAGTGCTACCACAAAATTTTGAATATGAGCTAATCAGAAATGGTAGACCCTGAGATTAAAATATTGTCACTAGTAATTGTAAATTAAATATGATCTGGTTGAAAATGTTGTTTTACAACCAGGATATCCTCCCGATTGTACATATAAAGAAGCCTGATTGTGGTATAAAAAAAAATTTTAATCTGTCTTCTGCGTGTGAAAGTGGTGATAATAATAGCACCAAGTTGTTGGAGGAATTAAATGATTAGCATATTTTGTTACTAGGGTTTGAAGTAAATAACATCAAAGAGAAGAACACAAATGATTTTCTAAGAAATATAAGTTTTTATCTAACTGAAGAGATGGAATTTGACTTGAGAACCTTGCGATTATCCTTACAAAACAAACATAATATTTTTTAAACTATGAGTTTTCTTATATTGTGGAATTTGAAAGGATGTTAGGCATATGTATATAAATATGAATTCTCTTTTAATTAGGTGAACATACCATTAAATAAATATATATATATCATATGAAATTTTTCTAAAATATTGTAAAGTGCTGTTAGAGAGATCACTTCCTTACTTAGTTATTAAAATGAATGTGACAATAATCTTTGAAAAAATTGTAATAATGGATAGCCTTTTACCTTAAATTGTTATAATTGATTAAGAGATTTGAGGACCCCACCAATCAGAGTTATGATCTATTTGCAACTGTACTTGGGTAAAGATACCTTGAAATGGACTAAACTGATGCCCTTTAGCTAAAGTAAGTTCAATCTTTTGAATAGAACTGCTAAAAAAAATCGAGATTATTTTTTAAAACTATTCAATATTTACATATTCTGTGGGTTAGATTTTCCTATAAATTAGCCTCCTAAATGAAGATAATTCAATTTTATTTATAACTTGCCCTATAAGATAAGTTAGCAAGTGTTTCAAGTTGTAACTGAGAAATCAAAAACTAACCATTCTCAAGTATTAAAGAAAGCAGCTCTCTGAAATTCTTAAAAGTAAACTTTAAGAACTGGGCTGAAAGGCAGGGAATAAAATCCTGGCACGTGGAAAATATTATTGTGTGTGTGTGTCTGTGTGTGTGTGTATTAAATACTACAGTATATGTGATAAATACTAGAGTGTGTATATATATAGTGAATGTATATATATATATATATATATATACAGAGAGAGAGAATATATAGTATATAGTAAAATACTGACACCTTTTTAATCAACTGTGACTATTCCTCAATGGATATCTCTATACCAGGTTTTATATTTCAGATGAATGCTTTTCAATGTAACATTTTTAAATGTATTCTATTGAACTGGTTTTCTTTTGTATTATAAAATCGGAGAAAAGCCAGAAAATAACAGAATGCTGTTATTTCATGAATTTATTTGTTATGGAATGGGACAAAAATGCTTGAAAACTGCTCATATTTAATGAGTGTGGGATCCTGATTGGTGTAAGCCATGTCAAAGAAGCGTGAAAAAACAAAACAAAACAACTAAAACTGTTACAAGAACATAGTACCCAGCAAATAACCTTGTGGGTGCCTGGGAACATACTCAACCTGACCAGCACACAGCCTTGAGTATATGGACATGTAACCTCCTACACTGGCCCAATGCCCTGGTCCTGGGGCTGGGAATCAAGCTCCATTCCCAAGCAGTAACTCAAAACATTAGCCAAATGGCATAAATGTATGCATGATGCTTTATAGCTCCTTTGTTTGATTTCTGTTAATTGCCTTGGGGCTTTTTTTTGGGGGGGGGTCTTTGCAAGGATAAGGACTCCCACTGACTTGTCTGGCTGTTGCCCCAGACAATCCCTATGTAAGTAACCCACCTGATTATTAAACCACTTTCATAGCAAACTTCTGTTAAAATGACAGGTAGATATTATTTGATACATAAATACTGAAACATCTAGGTTACTTTAATGAAATGCAAGTTTGACAGGTCTTACTGTTCTCAATCTTAATTGAATGACTTCCCAGCTTTCCAAGCTACCTTGCTAACAGTTATATATTCCTGTTTTTAAGATTAAACTCTTCACGTATCTCATTCTTTTACAGCAATTTGGGATACTGTCCTCCTAAGGTGGGGGGGGAGGTGTGAATTAGATGAGAAATCTCAGAAATGTTTATAAGGATTAGCAGAAGTTTCCCAGAGGTTTCCAAGCATTTCCAAAAAGTTGTCTAGGAAGTTTTGAGAAATAAGATCACACTGTTTTCTCCAAAAATTACATATATTTGTATATACAGATATACATGTGTATATGTGTATGTAAACATGTACGTATGCGATTAGCTTATAAGATTTCATTATTAACTGAAATTTTTTCCTATTCAAAGTATCTTGCTAATAATTTTAACAGAAAAAAGACTTCTTTTGCAATTCAGGCCCTCCTGCTGTAAAAACTGAAATGTTCTGAAGTTTCAGGTGAATTACTTGTTCTTAATTTGATGTTGTTCTCACAGCTCGAGTAATCAAATCAGAACCATAAGGCTTGAGCTAGAAGATTGTATTAAATTACATTGAAAGAATACCACAGCTTGAGGATGCAGTATAGACTAGACCTTTGAAATGCTTCATCTGTATCAAGAATTCCAGTGAAGAGGCAACACTCAACAAAAAGACATTGTTCTCTTCCCCCCGACACACATCATTGTCTCTCTGTGAAAGGGGTCTGCCTCTGAAAATTTTGTCAATGGTATAGGCTACAAGCAACAAGACTTTTTAATCTGTAGAATAGCCCACTCATTTTTGGAAACTATAAAAATTGTACCACAGCCACCAATTTTAGCACTATTGCCTAAACCCGATCTTCCAACAACTGTTGGGTAAGGAATAATGCTGTCTTTAGTCAAGGATGACATAATCTGTTCATTGGACCCCACAAATGTTGGGTTTGTCTCCATCTCAGCATCCCTAATCATGGATGCATATTCCTCTTCATATACTTTTGTGGGTTTTTTTTAAAGTGATTGTGTAATGACTAGAGTTAGTAGGACAACCCATACAGCATGTCACCTTGAAAAACATTTTGAGACTACTAGGAACATAAGAGAGTTAGCCTGGGAATACTGTGGAACACTTTACTTGAAGAAGTCTTCTACTTTAGAAGCTAAGGCCTTTGGATCTTTCACTACTTTGTCACATGGGTATTTAGGAAGGACCAGCACCTCTGGTGTGAGGCTTTGCCCAACTACCTTCAAGGCTCTCATTCACCTTTGGTGTCCACCTGGCAGCCAATCCTCACCTGTCACTCCAAGAAACTGTAGCATGAGCAGCAGGCATAGCCCAGTAATAAAAGAAAAAGGATAAAGAAAAAAGAGAGGGAGATGTAGAATTGGGAATCATAACTGAGGATATGAATTGGATGAACTCACCCATAAAACAGAAGCAAATAGCAGAATGGATTAGAAACTAGAATCTAACAAAATGTTGTTTACAAGAAACACACCTGAAACAGAAAGACACACAGATTTAAAATAAGGAGCTGGTTCAGAATCTATTATGATTCAATTGAAGTAAAAAAAAAAAAGCAAAAGGTAGAGGTAACAACCATAATGTTGTCAAAGAAAGAGCAAAAACAGGCCAATTAATAGACCCAAGCAGGGAAAGTACATCTTGCTAAAAGTTACCATAGACAAGGGCATCTTTCAATGTCAATGCTGAACATATATGTACCACACTGCCTAGCATCCAAATTCTTCTTTTGAAAAAAAAATCATTTCTATTGACAAAATGAAGGAAGAAATGAATAAATGTGATGGTTAAGAAAATATGGAAAAAAATCAACGTATTAAAAAAAACACACAAGTAAAAAACAAAATGGAAGTTGTAAAAATCAAAGATTAACAAATGAAAAAGCCAATCAAATTTGAAAAATCTAACTTGAAATTTAAAAAATATATATATAAACTTTGAGATATTTTAAGTTTTCAAAGTAAAAAATGGGACAAGAAAGATGCAAACAAAATAAACCAAGGGAAAATATTAGGAACATTGCCTAGCTATTAACCAAGAAAATCAATAATTTAAATGAAATGAATGAATATTTACAAATCTAAAATATTAACAGGATACTACAGAAAATTTCAAGAATCCAATCACAGAAAAATAAATAGAAAAAAAGGCATAAATTAAATCCCAAAGGAGAAAAAATTCCCAGGATCAGATATATTTGTGAGAATATATCATCACAACAAAAAGAAAAATCAATACTTTATTATATAATCTCTTTTTAAATAAAAAAAAGGATTGCTTTTATGATATCAATTTCAATTAAACAAAAATGAAAGAGATTCAAAACAGAAAGAAAACCAGAGGAAAAAAATCTCTAAGGTCATTCATAGGGACTCAAAAAAATTAAAAGCTATCCAAAGATTTATATGAAGAAATAGACAGCAGAATTACACTAGTGACATACCTCAACTGTTTCTTGCTTGGCACAGAAAACTAATCATAAAATAAACAAGAAAGAAGCTAAGGAGATGAACATACTTATGGAAATCTAATAATCTAATCCTAAAGACTGAGTCACAGCAACAGCCAACAATTTTTACTTAAAGAGAATGACAACACTGAATTAACATAGCAAAATTTATATGATGAAGCCAAAGCAGTATGTGGGGGGGGGGTAATGTATATATTTAAATCATTCCATCAATAAAAGAGAGAAAGAACATATTAATGAATTGGGTATATAAACTAAAAAAATTAACTAGAGGGAGGACAAATTTTAAAGTCTCAATTAAATACCATAATGGAAATCCTGAAAACCTAAGGAGTGATAAAGTTGAAAGTAAAAAAAAAAATACAAATAAAACTAGGAATTAGTTTTATTTAAAAAAAAAAAACAAAATAGATAAACCCTGGCTAATTTATTTATTTTTTTTTTGGCTGAGGCAATTGGGGTTAAGTGACTTGCCCAGGGTCACACAGCTGTTACGTGTCTGAGACCAGATTTGAACTCAGGTCCTCCTGACTTCAGGGCTGGTGCTCTATCCACTTCGCCACCTAGCTGCCCCCCTAATTTATTTTTTAAAGAAAGAAGTTAAAAAAATTAAAAAGGAAAGAACAAAAGGAAACAATCAATGTTAAAAATGAGAAGTGTGAATGCACCATCAGTAAAGATGAAACTAAAACAATATCAGGAGCTATTCTGCACCACTGCTGTCCAAAAACTGACAATCTTCATGAAACTGATAAAAATCGACCAAAATAAAAATTGACCAGATGAACAGAAGAAAGAAATTTAAATACACCCATATTTGGAAAAAAAGAAAAAGAAAGAGTATCAATGAGCTCTCTTCAAAAACATTTGCAGGATTAGATGGATTTACAAATGAATTTTACCAAATGTTTAAGGAATAATTAATTCCAATACTATATAAACTGTTTTTTAATGGTACAGAAAGAGTCCTAACAAATTGTTTTTACGACATAAATATAGCTTTCATAACAAAATTTGGGAAAGCAAAAAAAAAAGAAAAAATTACCAATTACCCTAATGAATATTGATGCAAAAAAAAACCTTAAATGAGTATTGGCAAGGAAATTACACAAATATATCATATAAATCATACACTATGACTAAATGGGACTTATCCCAGAATGCAGCAAGTCTGGTTCCATTTTAACAAAACTGTCAGCATGATTGACCATTTCATTAACAGAACCAACAAAAATCATAGAATATCTCAACAGAAGTAAAAAAGTTTCTGACAAAATAAAAATCCCCATTCCTATTAAAAATGTTAGAAAGCATGGGAATAAATGAAACCTTTCTTCAAATGGCAAATAATAACTATGTAAAACCAAGAGTTAACATTATCTGTAATGAGGGTTGACAAGAAAACTTCCCAATAAGAAGATGGGGGGAGTAGGGGGGGAAGCAAGAATGTCCATTATCACCAATATTATTCAATAGTAGCCTAGAAATGCTAGGTTTAGCAAGAAAAGTAAGTTGACAGAACAACAACAACAAAAGGCAATAAAGAAACAAATCTATCACTTGGGGCAGATGATACAATAGTATACTTAGTGAACCCTAGAGAAGGGCTTCTTAAATTTTGTCCGTTCCTGATTCCTTATTGCCTGAGAAATTTTACCTGACCCCAGGTATGTAGGCATATCAACTAGGTATACACGTGAAACATTTACTGAAAGTAAATCCTAATTTTCCAACCCTCACATTCAGCTACATGACTATATATGAAGTCCCAAGCCACAGTTTAAGTTTTGCCCCAGAGGATCAACTAAAAAAATCTAATTGAAACAATGAACAATTTTAGCAAAGTTGCAAAACATAATATAAACCTACATCAATCATGGCCAATTGTATATACCACCACCAAAACCCAGCAGGAAGGACAGAAAGAGAAATGGCCTTTAAAATAACTGCTGGCAATAGGAAACACATAGGAGTCTAGCAATGTTGTGAACATCATTTCCACACCAATCAAGGCAGAGCTAAACTGAAGAAAATTAATTGCTCATGAGCAGGTCAAGACAGCATCTCCCGTTCCTACGGTGGGGTGGGGGAGAGCTCCCAAGGCCTGGTTTCCAATCTCTGCCTCTGGCCTACCCCCTGAGAGGCACGGCCCTTGACCCCCCGGGGACCCCAGTCCCCTTCTCTGACAAAGGCCCTCGTGGATGTCTCTGGATTTCGAGTGCTGTTATTTCAGGCACCAACCTGCAGCAAGGCCCGGAGGGAGGATGGCATAGGGAGGACGGAGGGGATGGGGGAGCTTGTGGAGAGTAGCAAGCAGTTACAGCCCGGTTCTCCTCTCCTGCGCCTGTCCAGCCTGCCCTGCTCCGCCCAGGCTCCTCCACCAAGTGACTTGGGGCAAACACACACACACACACACACACACACACACACACACACACACACGCAGGGAGACACACAGTCGCACGCACAACCCAGCACACTCGGCTCCCCTGCCCCCGGGAGGCTTCCCAAATAGAGCCCCCTCTTGCCCTCCCGCTGTGCATCTCTAGGCCACTAGGAATGTTAGCATGGGATCAGGACCTCGAGCGCCTCCTTCCTCCCCTCCCCAGGAAGAAGAGGCCAGGAGCTCCCAAGCAGGCGAGCGCCCTTGCCTCTATTTCCGTCCCTCCCTCCATCCGTTCATCCCTCTGTCCCTGCCTCCCACTGTCAGTGCCTCCGTCCATCCCGTTTCCCTTACTCCTTCCCAGCCTCCCTCTGCCCATCCCTTCCTGCCGCCCTCCTTCCCTCCCTCCATCCCTCCATCAGTCCCTCCCGCACTCACAGGTTTGGGCTCAGAGGAGAGGGGCCTTCCCGTGGCAGGGCGCGAATCCGGTTCCCGGGACCCACCAGCACGGTAGGCGGTCCTGAGGTCCGGGGGCGCAGGGAGAAGTCCCGAGGCACCAGGAGGAGGGCCTGGAGAAGACCGAGAGGGGAGGGGACAGAGGCTTTCTGCAATGCGCAGGGAGAAGCTGCGCGGGCCGGGCACCCCTAGGCCCCGCCTCCGAGGCCCCGCCCACCCGGACCCGGCCTGGCAGCTTCTGGGCACACAAACATAAACAGGACTGCTCTCTTAGTAGCCCCGGAGTTCCCAGGGTCCCGTCACACATACACAAGGAGGCGGGACTGCAGGAGACCGGGGGGGGGGGGGGGGACGGACGTCCAAAATGCCTCATAAGTCTAGGAAGATGTGACAGAATAATTGTGAGTTTAATTTGTCTATGCGCGTGCACGAACAAAGAAATGAAGCTAGGTATGGCTTTAACTGTGCGTGTGACTGTTTCACCCACTGGCGAGTGTAAGAGTGTGTGAGAGACTCGTGCTATAAATGGTCTGTGTGTCTCAGTGTGTCCTGCTGGTCTCTTGTGTGCCCAAGGACATGAGCAAGGAAGGGATGGAAAGGCAGCCCAGGCTTAGCAAGCCTAAGGAATTATTTTCTCAGTCTCTTTAATTTGCAAGTTGAAACAAATAATGAGCACACAAACTCAGAAGAGGAAGATGAAAAACATGAAGGATTTCCCATACTTTCATTTTATAATAGTAACTTATTGCAACAAACAGGATTTCTCAATCCTGTTTGAGAAAAAGAAAAAAAGAAAAAGAAAAATTTCTACTGTTTGATTTTAAGCAAATTCGTAGTTAATGTTTATTTTCCAACAGCCCAACATACACCAAAATTCACATTATTGTATTCTGAGGTTGCATATGGCAATGTATGAAACAGTCTGGGTCAGTTTCCAAAGCCTCACTCAGTTATTAATGCCTTCTCTTTGTGAATCCCGTGATAGCTAGCTAACATTATTTCTCCCCCACATTTACTGTTAAGCGGAGATTTTAGCAGTCTCCCTCTTGTAAACTAATAAAGTCTACCATTGTCTTTGAAAGTCTATCATTTTCTCTGAAAAGTAAGTTTGAACAATTCATTGGAAATAATAATAAAAAAAACTTAATGGAACTTCCTTGTAAAGAGTTGATTAGAGAAAATGTTGACGTGTGCCTTCTGTTGAAAAAGTTCAGTTCTTTTGCCATATTGTTCACCAATCTATTAATTTATACCAAATAATGAGCATGATAATACTAAATGCTTTTATAAATTATTCTTTCTATGTTTTATCTTACTTGATCATCACTGAAGAAAGGGCAGGTAAATACTCTAAAGTTCTTGCCCCCAAATAAAATAGGTAATGTGAGGAAAAGGCCTCATTGAGACTGCTATATGCTCCAACCCTCGAGTCAGCAGTCTCTCCTTTGTATTTTGGCCTATTTTTAAAAGCACACTTTGATTTTTAATCTCAAACTATCATTAAAGTAACAGAGGCAGCAAGTCATAAGCCTGGCCTGCTTCCCCTGGCCACCCAAGAAGCCACTTGTTGCTTTTTTTTTCTTTTCAAACCCCTCAATGTTAACACAATTTTTCCTCTTATTTTTTGTAGATCTATCATAATGAAGATTTTAGTAGTCTCTTTCATGCACAAATTTCATTTTATGAACATCATTTTTACTTCTGACAAACTTTGCATTATTCATTTCCTACAAAAATTTATGAAACTTAAGTCTGATTTTTGTTTGTTTTTCTTTCTCCTGGTTTTTCCCCTCCTTTTGGTCTGATTTTTCTTGAACAAGATGACAAATATGGAAATATGTTTTAAAAGATTGTACATGTTTAACCTATATCAGGTTGCTTGCTGTCTTGGGGATGGAGGAGGTACAGGAGGGAGGGAGGAAAAATTTCCCCCCTTTTGGTCTAATTTTTCTTGAACACCTTGTCAAATATGGAAATATATTTAAGAAGATTGTATATGTTTAACCTTTATCAGATTGCTTGTTGTCTTAGGGATGGAGGAGGCAAAGGAAGGAGGGAGGTAAATTTGGAACACAAAATCTTACAAAAATGAATGTTGAAAACTCTTTCTATATGTTTTTTGAAAAATAAATACTATTAGAATGTTAAAAAAAAAAAAAGAAAGAAATTTGGACATGCAAAAGCAATTAGGGCCCTCAGTGATCTAATCCTTGAAATATTGGTATAAAATGATGACGAAGAATAAGAAGAATTATAAATACTCATACATTATTCTGCACATATTTTATCTCATTTTAATATGACAGAAAAACTGGCCAGGTACCTCTTGCTTAAGATCAAATAAGCAGTCATTGAGACCACTACCTCTTCAAAACCTAATGCTAGATCTCTTACTGATTTTCTGTGTCTATTCCAGGATCTTAAAACAAATGGTCATGTGTTTGTAATTTTATCAAGTTAGCTTTTATGGAGTGGGGCCAGTGTGAAGAGAAGTTGCAAATGGACGCAAGTGACCACCCAAGTAGTCATTTGCCCTTTCAATTTGAAACTCTATAAAGATTATCTTTCTTTCTGTCCTCATTTTTAACATCACCATTTCTTTGAAGATTTTATGAGCATCCTGACTGTGGACAAATTTTATATTGCAAAAGTCAGGGTTACTTCATTAAAGTTATTTTCCTTGATTCATTTTTAAAGTAACTTTTATTGAGTTTGTTTGGGGGATGCAATGAAAAGTCAAACTAGCTTTGTGCATGATCTTGGATTAAGTTATTCTGCTCCTCTCCTGACTATTCTAATACAAAATAATACAAAAATACAAAATATTAATACTAATATAAAATAATAACACAAAATAATGGACATCTGGGGGGGCACTGCAGTAAGTAGATATTTTTCTGAAGTCAGAAAGCCATTTCCCTGACTTCAAATCCAGCCTCAGATACATACTAGCTGTGGCCCTGGGCAAGTCACTTGTTTACCTCAGTTCCTCATCTGGAAAATGAAATGGAGAAAGAAATGGCAAACCACTCCAGTTTCTTTGCCAAGAAAACTTCAAATGGGATCACGAAGAGTTGGACAAGATTGAAATGACTAAACAAAAATAAAAACACAAAATAATCATCATGATAATGATAAAGATCCTCCTATATCATTCTGTAGATATTTCATTTTAATTGATAACCATAGTAAGACTTGTAGGTAAATACTAAATGGTGTTTGCCCAAGGCCAAACAAGTAAAGCATGCAAAGACCTTTTAAGATCTAAGTGCAAGACCATAATGTAATGAGTGTGCCCAGTTTTTATTTAGGTCATGTATTTTTCATTCCCTTAAGGCAGTATTAATTGAATGGAGGCTGCACGAACAGAGTATGCTATGATATACTATGTGACAGGTCTGGGCCAGCCAAGTAATCAATTGCTGCTTCCGTCTGTGTCTACATCAGTTGAATGTTATCCTTTTTTGTGCCCTTATCTTTTTTTTTTAATTAAAACTTTTTATTTGCAAAACATGTGAATAGTTAATTCTTCAACACTGACCCTTACAAAGCTTTCTGTTACAAATTTTAACCCCCCTAGTCCCCACCACTCCATCAGATGGCAGGAAATCCACTACATGTTAATTATGTTAAAATACTTGACAAATCAAATATATGTATACATATTTCCACACTTATTATTATTCTGCAAGAAAAGTCACATCTACAAAAAAAAAATCAGAGAAAGGAAACACAATGAAAGCAAACATCAATAGAGAGCATGAAAATGTTATGTTGTGGTCCACATTTCATATCCCTCTCTCTGGGTTAATATGGCTTTCTTCACGGAACAATTTTAACTGGTTTGAAACATTTCATTGTTGAAGAGAGCCATGTCCATCAGAATCGATCACCATATAGTCTTGTTGTTGCCGTGTATAATGATCTCCTGGTTCTGCTCATTTTGCTCAGCATCAGTTCAAGCAAGTTTCTCCAAGCCTCTCTGAAATCATACTGCCGGTTGTTTCTTATAGAACAATAATATTCCATAACATTCATATACCATAATTTATTTAACCATTCTCCAATGGATGGGCATCCATTCAGTTTCTAGTTTCTAGCCACTACAAAAAGGGCTGCCACAAACATTCTTGCACATGTGGGGCCCTTTCCTTCTTTTAAGATTTCTTTGGGAAATAAGCCCAAAAGAAACACTGCTGGGTCAAAGGATATGCACAGTATGATAACTTTTTGAGCATAGTTCCAAATTGCTCTCCAGAATGGCTGGATCCGTTCACAGTTCCACCAACAATGTATCAGTATCCCAGTTTTCCCACATCCCCTCCAACATTCGTCATTATCATTTCCGGTCATTTTAGCCAATGTGACAGGTGTGTAGTGGTACCACAGAGTTGTCTTAATTTGCATTTCACTGATCAATAGTGATTTAGAGCACCTTGACTAGAGCACATATGACTAGAAATAGTTTCAATTTCATCATCTGAAAATTGTTCATATCCTTTGACCATTTATTGCAGAGTGGCTTGAATTCTTATAAATATGAGACAATTCTCTATTTTAGAAATGAGGTCTTTATCAGAACCCTTAAATGTAAAGATAATTTCCCAATTTGATGCTTCCCTCCTAATCTTGTCTGCATTAGTTTTGTTTGTACAGAAACTTTTTAACTTAATATAGTCAAAATTGTCCATGTGGTGTTCAATTAAAAGTTCCAGTTCTTCTTTAGACATAAATTTATTCCATCTCCACAGGTCTGAGAGATAAACTATACTATGTTCCTCTAATTTGCTTACAATATCACTCTTTATATCCAAATCATGAACCCATTTAGATCTTATCTTGGTATGTGGTGTTAGGTGTGGGTCAAGCCCTAATTTCTTCCACACTAGTTTCCAATTTTCCCAGCAGTTTTTGTCAAATAGTGAGTACTTATCCCAGAAGCTGTGGTCTTTGGGTTTATCAAACACTAAATTGCTATAGTTATTGCCTAGTTTGTCCTGTGATTCCATCCTATGCCACTGATCGACTACTCTATTTCTTAGCCAGTACCAAATGGTTTTGATGACTGCTGCTTTATACTATAGTTTTAGATCTGGTACACCAAGGCCACCCTCATCAGCCTTTTTTTTTTTCATTAATTCCCTTGAAATTCTTGATCTTTTGTTCTT
>JAJPUD010026374.1:0-16571 GCA_023553655.1 Myrmecobius fasciatus
AGGGATATAGGCTTGCAACCAAGAATAACTTACTCAGCAAAACTGAGGAAAATCATACAGGGAGAAAAATGAATCTTTCATCAAATAGAGGTCTTGCAAACTCTCCCGATGAAAAGGTCAGAACTTGGTAAAAACTTTGAAGGGTAAACACAGAAGTCATAAAGGAAACAATTCCAAGGAACTAAACAGGGATAAATTGCTTGCAATTCAATGTATATATCCTTTTAGAACTCTTCCCATGGTCAGGAGTCATAGATGGAGACTAATCATACTGGCTTGTTCGTTTCTTATGTCTTGATTATCTTAAGATAAGAATGGAAAAGCAGTCACCAGGTGTGGAGGGAAGAGGGAAAAGAAGGCTAGAAAAAAATGACCTTACATAATCAGGTTTCATAAGTAAACAACTCTACAAAGGAGGAAGGAATGGGGGCGGGAAGTGGCTGACGTTTGAACCTTATTCTCCTCTGACTTGGTCAAAGAAGGGAAGAATCTAAACACGGAGTTGGGAACAGAAATACATTTCACTCAATATGGAAATAGAAGGGAAAGGGGAGAATGGAAAAAAGAGGACTAAAAGGAAGGGTATAATAATAATTAGTCTCAAGCAAAACAAACTCTAAAGATTTATAAAAATATTTATAGCAGTTCTTTTTGTGGTGGCAAAGAATTGGAAATTGAGGGAGGTGACCATCACTTGGAGAATGGTTAAACAAGTTAGAGCATAAGAATGTGATAGAATATTATTGTGGTATAAGAAATCATAATTAGCATTTACATAGCATCTTAAGGGTTGCAAATCATTGCTATAAATATTATCTTATTTGACCCTCATAACAATTGTGGAAAGTAGGTATTTTTTTTATCATCACCATTCTACAGATGAGGAAACTGAGATAGACAGAAGTGAGATGACTTGGTTAGGATCACATAGTAAGTGACTTAGGTCACATTTGAACTCGTCTTCCCAATTCCAGACCCATGCTGTATCCATGGTATCATTTATCTCATCAGGAAGATGGTTCCAGAGAACCCTGGGAAAACTTGTAGGAAGTGAAAAAGAATGAAATGAGAAAAACAAGATAAGCAATAATCATATTATACGGATCAACAATTTTGAAAGCCTTAGAAACTCTGATCAGGATAATGACCAGAGGCCCGTGATGAAACATGTTACTCACCTCCTGATAGGTAGGTGAAAGACTGAATGAGACTTCTATTTTGGATATGGTCAATGCAGAAATTTTATTTGTTTAACTAACCATGTTTGTAACAAGGGTTTTGTCTTTCTTTCTCAATAGTGTGGAGGAAGGAGGGAGAAAAGACATATTTTTGTTGATCAGAAATAATGAAATTCATTTTAGAAAATAATTAAAAGCTGAGTCTTTATTTGAAGGAGAAAATTGGGGAGGAATCATTAAAAGAATATTGTGCTTTCTTATAGTTCATCCTCTTTCCCATTCCTGTTCAACTTTGGGCCTACTTTTTTTTTGTCAGTATGACAACAGGTGTCCATAACTGCTGGGCTCTTGCTCCTGTAGGGGTAGTGATAGAGTGAAATAAAAGGGGTATAGGGTGTGAAGGATCATAGTTTTGAGATCATCTATAAAGACTGACTTGGTAGCTGGTGCCCAAATATGAGCTCCAAAGCACAATGACTACTGAGCAAACATGCTTGACGTTCTTGTCATAAAGCAAACAGAAAAGAGAAGAAAAATAAGGGTAAATAAGTCTCCTTGGAAAAGCAAAGAAAAGAGTTGATAGAACAAGCATGTCCAAAGAAAACAAGAAACGTCATTTCACAAGCCAAGTGATCGTCTTATGTTGCAAAGCTTATGTTAATAACTATTTTATTAAATAACATGGAAAAACACTTTGTGTGTGTGTGTGTGTGTGAGAGAGAGAGAGACAGAGACAGAGACAGAGATAGAAACAGACAGAGAGACAGAGGCAGAGACAAAGACAGAGACAGAGACAGACAGACAGACAGAATCATTTAATCTTTAAAGAGATGGTTTCAGAGCCAGAAAGGTGTGGGTTCAAATTTCATCTCTCACACATATCCTATTTATCCTAGATAAATCATTTATCCTCTGATCTCTAGGCAATTGTTGAGGACTGTAAGTAAAGTCAATCTGAATTGTGGAAAGAGTTTACTTACCTGGGAGTTCTCTATTTCAATGAAGTCTCATCCCTACTAATTCAAAAGATCACTATAAAAATAAGTACTTCAGTGCATTAATTTAGCTTATGGAAAATGAAGGAGTGGGGAAGCTGTATGAAAAACTCCAAATGAAATCAATATATATGCATATATATACATATATTTATATATTTATACTTGGTGACTTCACTGCAAAGATGAGATTAGAAAGAGATCAGTGAAAAATATGATGGTACATATGTACCTGGAATAAGGAATGAGAGGGGCTCAAAACTTGTAAAACTACAGAGAAGTCTCACACAAAGTAAATTATTACCTTCTTTGATGAAAGAATAAAAGATGCTGACCACAGGGATAAAAAAAGTCAAGAAACTGGTTATATTTTACTCATTACCTATACAACAATCATTTCTAAATCAGCTAAGTACAATCAGATCATCAACTGATTAGAACAAAGATCCTTCACATTTTTGAGTTGAATACCCTCTTGGCAGGATAGGAAAATCTATGGATTCCTTTTAAGAATCAGGTTTTACCAGTTCCAATTGTTCACTGAAGAAAAACATATACACCCAGAGAGAAGGATATGAAATATGGACCACAACATAACATTTTCATGCTCCCTATTGATGTTTGCTTGCCTTGTGTTTCCTTTCTCTGATTTTCTTTTTTTTTCCTTGTAGATAGGATTTTTCTTGCACAACTTGTCAAGTATTTCAGCATTATTAACATGTAGTGGACTTCCCGCCATCTAGGGGAAGGGAGGGGACTGGGGGTAAAATTTGTAATGGAAAGCTTTCTAAAGATCAATGCTGAGGAACTACCCATACATATGTTATACAAATAAAAAGCTTTAATAAAAAAAAGAAAAAAAAGAATCAGGTTTTAAATGCATAAAATTAAGTATGTAAGTTTATAAAGGAAACCCAATTTTTTAAAGAATGTAATTACCCAAAAAAAGACATTTTAAATGAAGTTTCTGAAAAACAGGTTGAGAATTATTAAATAGAACAAAGACCAAAATTAGGAACAAAAAAGGGAACAAACATTTATTAAATATCTATTATGTGAAAGACATTGCCCTAAATACTTTACAAATATTATCTCATTTGGTCTCCAAAACAACTGTTGGAGCTAAGGAGCTGTTATTATTCCTATTTTTATAGTTGAGGAAAGTAAGGCAGACTTAGGTTGAAGTGATTTGTCCAGTGTCACACAACTAGTAAGTATCTAAGGCTAAATTTTAACTCAGGTCTTTCTAACTCCAGGTCTAGAGCTCTTGACATTATTCCATTGTTATTTTAAAAATAAAGAATAATAAAGTGAAAAATAAAAGGGGAAAGGCAAGAGAATAAAGGGTATTTTGTTCAATTATTTAACTGAGTAAAAAAGGAGAATATTTAGATAATTAAATAAATGGGAAAATAAAAAGGAACTAATAATTTAAGCAAATCTCCAAAAGTAGGGAAAGGAGTAACAATCAAGAGTACTGATGTTTTTGGGTGAGTGGAAGAAAGCCAGTAGGAATAGGGTTGTCTTCAAGTAGATTAAGCTAAAAAAATAAAGAGACAAAATACTGTCTTTAAAGAGAAAAAAGTCGGGGGGGGGGAATCCTAGCTTGAATTTTAAAAACAATATTAAAGACAAATGGAAAAAATATATAAACCCAATTCTCAAAGATTTAAATGTGAATGGATTTAACAATCCATAAAAATGAAAGAGAGAGAAAACTTGGATAAGAAAAAAAAAGCTACAATCTGTTGCCCACAAGAAACACTTCTAAAACAACTGATGTTTGCTTGCATTTTATTTTGTTTCTCTTTTTTTCTGTTTTGATTTGATTTTACTTGTGCAGAAAGATAATTATAATAAATATTTATGCATATATTGCATTACACATATATTTCTACCAAGTTTAACATATATTAAACTGCTTGCCATCTAGGGGAGGAGATAGGGGAAGAGGAGGAAAAATTGGAACACAAGATTTTGCAAGGGCTAATGTTGAAAAATTGCCCATGCATATGTTTGGAAAAATAAAAAGTTTTAATAATTAAAAAAAAAGAATTGTACATGTTGAACATATTGGATTACTTGCTGTCTAGGGAAGGGGCTGGGAGAAAGGGAAGGAGAAAAATTTGGAATACAAGATTTTGCAAGGGGGAATGTTGAAAACTATCTTTGCAGATATTTTGAAAATAAAAAACAAAAAAAATTAAAAATTAATAACAACAAAGACATATGTAGAATAAAAAATGAGGGAATGGAAAAGGTTTTTTGTTTTTTGTTTTTTTTACTATGCATCAAGTAAAGCCAAAAAAGCTTACAATCATGACAAAGTAAAATCATTCACAATATAAAAAGGGATAAACATGGAAACTATCAATGAAAACTATTGAGCATGGCTAGTCCATTAATGCTCTAAGAGCCTGAAGCACAAGAATTTTCCCCCCTTTTTGGGCATGCCTTGGTCACATATGTTTTCTATGCCTCTCCACTTGTGAACTCTATGCATCCATCCTTCTCTCTGATGCTGTGGGCTTTTGTGGAAGCATGCACTCCAAGTTTCCTGTGGAGATGCTTTGTTATTACTGCTCTCACTATACCTTTTCAGCAATACTTTCTCTCTGAGCTTCTTGTGCCTTATGACTGGCTCAAGCTAAGATAAACACACCAGTGGGCACTCGGGAGCTACATTTTTAAGAGTGAACCTGGAGAATCCAATACACTTAGAATGATCTTCTGCCAGAGTTGAGAGGAGCACACCATTGAATCTGATTCCCTTTGATGCATGGGTTTTCATATGATACCTCTTACCTCCACTGCTTAGAGTCCCTCAAGGCTCAGCTCAGATGCCATGTCATACAGGAAACATTTCCTTATCCCTTGGCTCAACCTCATAGAATCATAGACATTTATGAGTTGGACGGTACCTCAGTGGCCACCGGGTCAATCCCATACATAAAGGAATCCTCAAAATAACAATTAATCTTAACTGTTGATCACTTTCTCCTCTTGGATCTCTGAATCTCTGAATTGTGACATTGATCTACCCTCTTTCTTTTCCTGCCTATCAGACCACTTTTTCTCAGATTTCTCTTTTCTGATCTTCATCTAGATCATAATTCCTAATTGTGGATGTCCCCCAAGTCTCTATCTGGGGCCATCTTCTTTTTTCTTCTATTCTCTCTCCTTTGGTGAACTCATCAACTCCCATGAGTGTATATTTATATAGATGATTCCCAGAACTAGAGACAGAGGGGATACAGCCTGGATTTGCAATCTGGAAGATCTGAGCCACATCTAGTTCCCAACACTTTCTAGGTGTATGACTGCACAAGTTACATAACCTCTATTTGCCTCGGTTTCCTCAACTATAAAATGAAGATAATAAAAGCACCCAACTCCCAGGGTTGTTGTGAGGATCAAATGCTTTTTAAAATGCTTACAACAGTACCTGGTACATAGTAGGTACTCTCCCTCCCCCAACCTTAGTCAATCTCCTGAGCTTCTGTCTCACATCTCCAACTGCTTATTGAATACTTCAGATTGGTTATTCTGCAGAAATTTCAAACATAAACTGACCAGAACAGAACTTGTTACCTTTCTCCTAAAATCTTTCTCTCTTCTGAACTATCATTGATGGGATGTAGGGGTTTTTAATTATTATATATCTTTTTACAATTATGTGTAAAAAGAATTTTAACATTTATCTTTTAAAATTTTGTTTCAAATTCTCTCCCTCCTTCCCCTTCTCGAATTTGATATAGATTATACATGTGCAATCATTAAAAACATTTGTTATAACAGAAAACACAGACTAGGGGCAGCTAGATGGCATAATGGATAGAGCACCAGCTCTGGAGTCAGGAGGAGCTGAGTTCAAAACCGCCCACAAATACTTAACACTCACTAACTGTGTGACCCTGGGCAAGTCATTTAACCCCAGTTGCCTCACAAAAAAAAGAAAAAGGAAAAAAAGAAAAAACAAAGTATTCTTTGATTTGTACTCAGACTCCATCATTAATTTCTCTGGAGATGGAGAGTATTTTTCATCATAAATCCTTTGGAACTGTCTTGGATCTTTGTATTGTTGAGAAGAGCTAAGTTGTTCTTCATCATGCATAGTGAGAGGGTACAATGTTCTCCTGGTTCTGCTCACTTCATACTCTCTTACTCAGAGTAGAAATCTTGATATCATCCTTAACTCCTCATTCAAATTCACTCCACTCATCCAATCTGTTGCTAAAACTTGTCATTTCTACCTCTCAAAAGTCTCTCGTCTGTATCTCTTCTCCATTCACAGAGCCGTGGCTCTGGGTCAGACCTTCCTCACTTTTCACCTGGACCACTGCCATGTCCATCTCGTTGGTCTCATTGCTTCAAGTCTCCCTATTCTAATTCGTCCTTCACTTAGTTGCCAAAGTGTTTTTCCTAAAGTGTAGATTTAACCTTGTCTCCCCGTTATTCAATAAACTTCACTGGCTCCCTATTACCTCCAGGATCAATTATGCCCAGTTCTTCCAATCAATCCTCATGTGAAAAGCCCTTCATCACCATCCTAGCTGCCTCACTCTAGACACCCCCCAGTTTAGATTTCCTTCCCAAACTATGAACCCAGAAAGGAGGCTGGTCCTCCAGAGGTAGCCTGAGCAGGACAAAGCATGGCAGGGTTACTGGAAACTATGGCTCTCTTGTTGCAACTTAGGATTCCACTGGGCTTTGGGGTTTTTTGGCTCATATTGGGCTTCTAGACCAACAGTACCCCAAGGGTTTTTTTTTTAAAACAATCTCTCCGTGGAATAGAAATAGCAGGAAGTTAACTCCCCTGCCCTATGGACAGCACCTGGCCATCCTTGTGCACCAGGGACTGGGCACTAGAGGGTACTATTGAGCTGGAAGGGACCCAAGGCCAGGAAATGCAGCATTGTCAGAACTCCAGAGACCTTACAATTCTTTAGGCTGAGGCAGAAAGGAAGAGGGAGGAGGACTTGCCTGTGGTCATATAAGTAGCAAGAAAGAGAATTTGAGTTAGATCTTAGATCTTAAAGCAGGAAGTGTAGTCCGATGGATAAGGTCAAGAAGACTTGGGTTCAAAGCTCTGTGACATAGGGCAAGACAATTCACCTTACTGTCCCTCAGTTTTCTCATTCATAAAGATGATGGGGTCTGACCAGATGGCTACTATGGTTCTTTCTGCCTCTTGGACCCTAAATCTAGGGCCCCGGAAATATGTTTCAATCCTTCTTCCCATGAAGCTGTGAACCCCTAGATCTTCAGCAAGGCAGGACAGGGGGAACCAGCCCTTGTGGAAAAAGAGGTAAGCTACCTCCCTCACCCCCTGTCATCGCCTCTACAACTGCTGACAAATCCTGGCTGACAGGCAAGAGAGCCAAGGCCTCAGGAATCACAACACCCACAGACCATTGATTGAAGTCTGAACCCCACAGACATCCTCCAGAGAAGGACCCCTTGTGGAGAGGGGGCCTGGAAACTGCTCTGGCAGCCCCTGCCTCCCCAGCAGCCCCAGCTACTGAGGACCCCAAGAAGAAACTCCCCCCTGCTCAAGTCCCTGCTCCTGTCAAAAGGTTCAGTATCACAAATGGATATGGCTTTATTGATGGCAATCAATCACACTAAGGGTGATATTTCCACGTTTTACTGCAGAACCCCAGAGGCCAGTTTCCATCTGACTGGCCACTTAACCCCCCTGCTATGTGTGTTGCCTGTTAGAATGTGAGAGATTTTTCTTACTCCCTCCTTTCAGTTTTACAATACTGCATTCTGGGAAGGTAATTTGCGTGGAAGTGGCCAAAGGCATAATGGGAGTTTTTTTTCATTCTAACAAAAAAAAATAGTTTGAAATCAAGCAGGTATAAAGAAAGGCGATGGCTGGTGCTCCCTCTTCTTCTGAGGACTTCTCATCTTGAGGGCCCATCACTCTGAGTATCACCCCCCCCACCGCCCTGAGGACCCCCTCCTCTCATTGGTGATCCTTACAGAACTTCTCTTCTGAGGAAGCTGAACTGAGCCATCCTTCACTCTGGGCTCCATCACTCATTTCATGGTCCTGCCTTTTATGTGGTTTTTAGCTCCCTTTTATGTGTTTTCCTTCATAAGGAAGTGAGCTCACTGGGAGAAGGAACTGTCTTTCTTTTGGTCTCAATTTTATCCCCAACACTTAGTCCAGTGCCTGACACATAGTAGGTGCTTAATAAATGCTTGTTGACTAGTGGTTTCTGTGGTCCACTGGTTACAACCGTGTTCCTAACTCAAGGAACTAAATCGCAAAGGCCCTGGTGGATTTTTCCCAAGGAAGAAAAGGCCCCAAAGCAGAAATAGCAGATGATGCTAAGGCAAAGGACGGCCAGTGGTACGGGCAGTGGAGAAAAGAGCTTCCAACCTGATGGCAGCCCTCCGGTGAGCAGATGGCATCAGCAGCTCTGTGAGGAAGGCAGCAGCAGACCCAGAATGGGGTAATATGGCAAGGAACAGAGGAGATCATATGTATCAAGTGCTTTTCATACAAGTGTTAGCTAGTGTTATTATTAATTATTATCCTATTGGGCACCCGTATTCCCCAGCCAGGTCTCTGGCTTCTCCTACACGTGTTGTTCTAGATAGAAGCTCCCTCTCTCATCAGTATTGTGGAAGTCTAAGGGGGTGTGCCCCTAACTATAGAGTGATTTCCTCTCTTTTTTTTGGGGGGGTGATATTTAATGAAATATATTTTGTTTGGGCCTGATGTGCCCTCTGGTCTGTCCGGTAAGAGAACTTCGCTGGGGGCTCATGAACTAGCAGTCTGAATGGATGCTGACTCAAAGTGTGTTTTCAACCCGGAATAGCTTTGGGGGGACCCAAAGAAAGCCCCTAACTCGCGGACAGGCTCAGAGGCTCCCATTAGCTTCTCCTGCTGCGCCCCAGTCCCACCACTTGGAGACCCATTGACAAAAACACAACCAACCCAAGTTGCCCCCACATTAAGGGCGGGGTGGGATGGGGCGGGAATAGATAACATCCCTTTTTTCTTTTTTTCTTTTATCTTTTTTCAATACAAAATTTACAATTAGTCAAATACTACTCTTGGTTAATGTCGCTCCGGCCCCTCCGACCGAGGGTCTCACCGCAGGGGAGGGGAGTGATGGAGAGAGGCCGGCCGGCTGGGAGGGGGGAGGGCCGATCCTGCTTCGACTGCTGCTCCCTGAGGACCCACCGTCTCCGTCCCTGAGAGGAAAGCCCCAGGCCCGGGCGAGGAGGGCCGGCGAGGGGCGGCCCCCGGTCACCACCGGAGGAACTCCCGGACGTACTTCAGCAGCCTGATGACCCACAGGTTGACCCCCAGGTCGATGAGGTACTGGATCTCGGGGGTCAGCATCTTGCGGCACAGCTGCTGGTGCCGCTGGCTGATGCGCTTCTTCAGGTTGTAGCCCAGGATGGTCTTGGTGCCCAGCGGCTGCCAGGGCTGCATGGACGACTCCTGGATGGCCTCGGCGTCCACCGCCCGGCCGCCGTCGATGCAGATGCTGCGCATGCGCTCGTTCTCGCGCCGCAGGGAGGCCACCTCCCGCGCCATGCGCTCGCGCCCGAACGCCTCCACCTTGCGCCAGAAGGTGGCGTTGAAGTGGCGGTAGAGCAGCGCGTCCAGCTGGTTCCAGGCGGTGGCCCGGCGGTAGAGCTCCCCGGTCAGCTGCGGCACGGCCGAGGCGCGGCGCGCGTTCAGCTTGAAGTACACGATGTCCTCGAGCTCCCAGCACAGGAGCTCCTTGAGCAGCACCAGGGACTCGTCGAAGTACTCCTGCAGCATGACCAGGTGGAACCTCTGCTCCACCTCCAGGATGTGCTCGGCCACCTGCGGGCTGCGGGGGTCCAGCTCGCTGTCGTAGCCCAGGTCGAAGAAGAGCAGGTTGCGCAAGTAGTGCGCGTTGAAGCCCCTGGGGTTGTAGTAGCGGTCGGGGTCCTGCAGGAACTTGGCCAGCTTGTTGCGGCCCGTGAGCCTCCACGTGAAGGGCACCACCATGCCGAAGTAGTGGAAGGACGACTCGAAGAGGTGGGCGGGGTCGCGCAGCACCGTGATGAACGTGGCGTTGGGGGCCACCAGGCCGCGCACCTCGGGGTAGCGGAAGCGCATGTGGTTGCAGATGATGTTGAAGCAGTCCCCCGGCTGGTAGTTGTGCACCAGGCTGCGCTTGAAGAACGCCGGGTAGTTAAAGTCGTTGTAGCCGCTGGGGAAGGCGAACTTGAGCCGGTGCTTCTGGCCGAAGCGGAACAGGATGTTGAGCAGCGTGCTGCTGGCCGTCTTGTGCGTCTTCATGAACACGATGTCCGTCTTGGGCCGGCACGAGCCCCCCCGGCTGCTGTTGAGGGGCGGTGCGGGCGGAGAGCACGAGCTTTCATCCGGGGGCCTGCGAGGGGAGAGGACCGAGGACTGTGAGCTGCAGAGCCACAGAGCCAGAGATTCGGCCACTGCCGGCACGCCCCACGCTCTGGGCCCCGGGCCTGGCTCCTCGTGGGAGGGGGATCCAGCCGGGCCCGGGGGGTTCCCCCACCCCTCCTCTCCAGCCCCCCCCTTATGCGTGATCTTCTCCCAGTAACAGGAAAAGTCTTCCAGGGCACGGCCTTGCCGGCTTAGCGGGGCACCCAGAGCTCCGGAAGCTCTGAAAGTGCTCTGCTTTCTCATCCGGCCCATTCATCCGTCCAGCTAGCTAGATATCTGTCCGTCTCTTCGTCCGTCCATCATCAAGCGTCCATTTATCTAGCTGAATGTTCACCCTTCATCTTTCCTGTATCTGTTCATCATTTTGTCTATCCATTCAATCCATTTACCCCTCTATCCATTCATCTGTCCATCTATCATCTTTCTGTCCGCCCATCCATTCACCTAAATATCCATTCATCCATCTAATTAGCTATCTGGATATCCATCCATCCATTTATCTAGATATCTGGATATTCATCCATCATCCTTTCTCCATCTAGTCATCCATTTGTCTATCTTTTCTTCCATCTAAATACCTGTCTATCCATCTATTTATCCCTCTATCCATTCATCTGCCATCCATCTGTCCATCCAGATATCCATCCATCCATCTAGTTAGCTGTATGGCTATCCATCCACCCATCTTTCAGTCCATCTATCCATCAATCCATTCATTTACTATCTGGATATTTATTCACCCATCATCCTTCCTCCACTTATTCATTTATCCACCCAATCATCTGTTTATCTGTCTATGCGTACATACAACCATCTGTTCATCCGTCTAGCTATCTAGATAAATCTGCCTGTCTGTCCATCCATTTATTCATCCATCATCCATCCATTTATTGATCCATCCACCTAGCTATCTATGTAGATATCCACCTATCCATCCTTTTTCCATCCACTGACCCATTTATTCATCTATCCATCCATACATCTACCTATCTAAATATCTATCCATTCATCTATCTAAATATGTCTGTCTATCCATTTATCCATCCATCCATCCATCATTCTATCAACTATTTGTCTATCCATGCATCTGGATATCCATCCAGCCATCCAGCTAGCTAGCTAGATATCTACCTGTCCATCCTTCCTCCATTCATCCATGCATCCATTAATTCATCTCTATTCCTCCACCTAGCTGTTCATCCTCTTATATATCCAACTTTTTGTCGGTCTTACTATTTAAATATCTATGTGTTCATTCACCCATCCACAATCAATACACCTATCCACCCATCTATATCCATCCATCCATCTTTCTACTTATCTAGCCATCTAATCATCTGTCTAAAAATGTCTGTCTATCCATGCATCTATTATATGTCTGTCCATCTCTCTCCATCTAGATAACCATGTCTAACATTTACAAACACTATGGGCAAAGGGCAAGTGGCTTAACTTCTCTGAGCCTGTTTTTTCTTTTATAAAATGAGAATGAGAGTGTGAAGCTCCAATAAAGCAGGGTATGTGAAACAGGAAGACAGAGAACAGTTTCTGCTAGAAACTTAATGGAGAATATAGCTATTCTGTACTAAGATATATTAAAAGATATTTGCAAAAATATGTAAAACAATGCCATTTTTCTAACTATTTTTCTAATATTTCTAATATTTTTTGTTTGGGGAAAATATACTTTTTACCAAAATGTTATTTATTTTAACATCTAATGGGTTTGTTACTGTTTTTTTTAATGAATAAATATTTTAAAATGTTATATTTTAATTTCTAATACAATAAAAATAGATAGATAGCAGCTAATTGGTGCAGTGGATAGAACACTAGGCTTGGAATCTATAAGATTAATCTTCTTAAATTCAAACCCAGCCTTAAATACATATTAGCTATGTGATCCTGGGCAAGTCAGTTCACCCTGTTTTGTCTCAGTTTCCTCATCATAAAATGAGCTGAAGAAGAAAATGACAAACACTTCAGTATCTTTGCCAAGAAAACTCCAAATAGGACCATGAAGAGTCAGATGTGATTGGAAGATGACTAATAACTGAAATAAAACGCTTCCCGCGGGGGGGGGGGGGAGAGCAGCTGGGTGGTGCAGTGGATAGAGCACCAGCCCTGAAGTCAGGAGGACCTGAGTTCAAATCTGGTCTCAAACACTTAATACTTCCTAGCTGTGTGACCCTGGGCAAGTCACTTAACCCCAATTGCCTCAGCAAAAAGGAAAAAAAAAGCTTCTTGGGGTCCTCAGTGATTTTCTTTTTAAAGATACAATCACACAGTAACTAAGTCTGAAGCTGGATTTCTTCAGGGTGAGTGTTCTACCTACTGTGCCACCTGCCTGCTCCGTGTCCTCAATGATTTTTTTAAGATCATAAAGAGATCCTTAGACCAAAACATTTGAAAACTGCTGTATTATAGATCTCTGACCTAGAAATAAGGGGTAAATTGATGAGAACCTCCAAAGGACCAGCTTTGGGGCCAAAATAATTCTTTAACTGGGAAGACCTGGACTCATATCCAGCTTCAGATACAGACTAGATATTTAAGCCTGGGCAAGTAATTTCATCTCTGTCTCAGTTTCCTTATCTGGAAAACAAGGATAATATAGTATGAACCTTGCAGAATTCTAAACCAATAAGATAATAAGGGATCTAAGAGTTGATAGGCCCGCTTGTTAACACACATTAGATTTGTCTGCAAAAACCTGAGAATCATTTCGGAGAGAACGAGCCTCTGGACAAAACTGTTCCACTCGGAAAAGTCATGGAAGAAGGAATGAGACAATAGCATTTGGACCCATGGATGCCCAGCAGCCTGAGGCCCCCAGGATGGCTGGATCACATCGATCACAGGAAGGGGATGTGCTTGGGAGGAGAAGGTGGCTTTTGTTCCATAAAAGCCAAGGTCTTGCTAGGACTAGCCCTGAGAAAAGGAGACACAGGGAAGTAGAAGCACAATTTCATCATAGGACCCTCAGACCACTCAGACAAACAGATGAGGATGGAGGCTGGGGGCTGCCCCACTATCCTGGAACTCCCAAGGTGGGCCTGCTTCAGGCACTTTCTAAGAGACAGAGGAGGAAAAGACATTTATAGCCTTCCAAAGTGTTTGGATGGATGAAACCGAGGAAATGGCAGCCAGGATGACAACAATGATGAAACTGGAAAAAACGACGTCACAAAGTATTTGAAATCTGCGAAATTACAAGAAAACAAAGATGGCCCCCCAAAAGAGATATGACACCTCCCGTCCCCCATCCCCATCTCTAGGTCTGTGTAGAACTGGAGAACCCCCGGATGTGGACTTCTCATGTGCTATCAGATTTTTTCCTAAAATAATGGTTGGTTTTACCACATTTTTTCTCTTTGTATTCTTTTCATTTTTCCTTTATTTGAAAAAAAATAATTCTTTAACCAGAAAGGCCTGGACTCATATCCAGCTTCAGATATAGACTAGATGTTTAAGCCTGGGCAAGTAATTTCATCTCTACTCAGTCTAATCTAATAAGATAATAATTGTAATCTAATCACTATCCTTGAAGTCAGAAGGACCTGAGTTCAAATGTGGTCTCAGACACTTAACACTTCCTGGCTGTTGTGACCCTGGGCAAGTTACTTAACCTAATTGCCTCAGAAAAAAAATAATTCTTAGCACAGGGCCTAGCATATAGTAAGTACTATATAGATATTAGCTATTATTATTGTTATTAGAAGTCAGTAATCAATTGACTGATTGATTATACCAATTCCACCCTGGAGGATTTTGGAGAAGTTAAGTTCTACTCCCCAGTAGTCATCCTACCGTAGAGATAATGGCCAGAGCTGGAACTTGGCAGCTAAATATTGTACCAGGTGGTCACTAACAATATGTATGAAGCACTTGGTACAGTACCTGGAACATAGTAGGTGCTTAATGTTTGTTCCCTTCCTCTCTACACAGGGTACCAAGAAGTATGACCCACTGTATGTTGCCCATCACTATATAAGTTATTCATGATTACTTTGGACAGAGGTCAATAGTTCATCAGTCCAAAAGCATTTATTAAGCACCTACTATGTGCCAGGCACTGGGCTAAATGCTGGAGATATAGAGGCAACAGACAGTGCCTACCCTCAAGGAGTTTCTAGTCTAATGAGGGAGAAAACAAGCTAGAGACCAGATAAGTGGGAAATAATCCCTAAAGGGAAGATTTTAGTATTAAGGGATGGGGTGATCAGGAAAGACTTCTTAGAGAAGGTGGGAGGTGAGTGGACTTGAAGGAAGCTGCAAGACAGAGAGGAGGAGACAGAATGTTTCAGGCAGGGTGGCCAGGAGATGGAATGCCATTTGACAGAGCAGCCAGGAGATGAGCTTCCCTGGATAGAAGAGTGTGTGAAGGGGAGAAAGGTGTAAAAAGCTGGAAAGATACAAAAGGCTTTAAAGTACAGAGAATTTTATCCTGGAAGGAACAGGGAGCATTTGGAGTTTATGGGAGATGAAGGGGATGAAGTTGGATCTTTGCTTAGGAAGATCAAGGAGAGCAGCTGATTGGCAGATGGCCTGGTGTGGGAAGAGACTTGCAGAGAGATCAACCAGCAAGTCTGGCAAAGGTTCAGGGTGGAAATGATGAGAGTCAAAGGGCATGAATAAGCAGTTTTTAAAGGAAGAAATCCAGGCTATCAATGAAAAAGTCTACTAAACCACCAATTGTCAGAAATCACTACTAATCACTAAATCACTAACTAATCACTAAATCACTACTAATCAGAAACCACTACTAATCACTAATTCACTACTAATCACCAAATTACTACTAATCACTAAATCACTACTAATCAGAAACCACTAATAATCACTAATGCACTATTAATCACCGTAATTACTACTAATCCCTAAATCACTAACTAATCACTAAGTCACTACTAATCAGAAACCACTAATAATTACTAAATCACTAACTAATCACTAAATCACTACTAATCAGAAATCACTACTAATCCCTAAATCACTAATTAATCACTAAATCACTACTAATCCGAAATCACTAATAATCACTAATTCACTACTAATCCTAAATTACTACTAATCACTAAATCAGAAATCATTAAATCACTACTAATCACTAAATCACTGCTAATCAGCAAGTGCAAATTAAAGCAATGCTGAGATTCCATACTTATCAGAGTGGCAAAGGGAACACACAGGAAATCAGAGAGGAAAACATCAGATATCAGAGGCTGGTGTGCTGGTGGTAGAACTGGGAACTGGTCCACTCCTGGAAAACAATTTGGAACTGTGTCCAAAAAGTGATTGAACTGAACATTCCTTTTGACCTAAGCTTTCACCTCAAAGAAATCAAAGGAAGAGAAAAGGCTACAAAAGCATTAATAGCAGTTCTGTTTGTAGTAGCCGGAACAGGAAACTAAGGGGCTATTCTCCTACAGGAAAATGGCTGAACCAGTCATGGTAGATGAATGTGATACAATATTGTTGTCATAGCAAATGATGAAATGGATGGTTTCAGAGGAAACTGGGACCAGACCTTCCTGAGCTGATGCAGAGTAAAGTGAACAGAACGGGGAAGACAGAGAAAAAGTTTTGAGAGACTTCAGAACTCCGATCAACGCAAAGATAGACCAGGAGTCCAAAGAGCCAAAAGTCATTGCTCACCTCCTGTCAGAGCAGTCAGGAACTAAAATGCATAGATAAAGTTTCAGGTATGGCAAAGGGAGAATTTGTTTAGCTGGCCTATGCATGCTTATGAAGAGTCTTAACTCTGTCTCGCTCTCCTTTCCATACTTCTATTTTCCTTCCTTCCTTCCTTCCTTCCTTCCTTCCTTCCTTCCTTCCTTCCTTCCTTCCTTCCTTCCTTCCTTCCTTCCTTCCTTCCCTCCTTCATTCTTCCCTCCTTCTTTCCTTCCTCAATTCTCCTTTTTCTTTCTTTCTTTTTTCTCTCTCCTTTTCTTTCTTCCTCCTTTCTTTCCTTCC
>JAJPUD010026375.1:0-16570 GCA_023553655.1 Myrmecobius fasciatus
CCTGGAGATTTTTTCTTAGGGAGTTGATTAATAGCTTGTTCTATTTCTTTTTCTGAAATAGGGCTATTTAAATAATTTATTTCCTCTTCTGTTAATCTGGGCAATCTATATTTTTGTAGATACTCCTCCATTTCATTTACATTCTCAAATTTATTGGCATAAAGTTGGGCAAAGAAACTCCTAATTATTACTCTAATTTCCTCTTCATTGGAGGAAAGTTCTCCCTTATCATTTTTGAGACTAATAATTTGATTTTCCTCTTTCCTTTTTCTAATCAAATTAACTAAAGGCTTATCTATTTTGTTGGTTTTTTCATAAAACCAACTCTTACTTTTATTTATTAATTCACTAGTTTTCTTATTTTCAATTTTATTGATCTCCCCTTTAATTTTCAGAATTTCCAATTTGGTATTTAATTGAGGGTTTGTAATTTGGTCTTTTTCTAGCTTTTTTAATTTTAAGCCCAGTTCATTAATCTTCGCTTTCTCTGTTTTATGCAAGTAAGCATCTAGAGATATAAAATTACCCCTTATAACCGCTTTAGCCGTGTCCCACAAATTTGGGTATGGTGTCTCATTGTTGTCATTCTCCTGGATGAAATTTTTGATTGTGTCTATAATTTGCTCTTTCACCCATTCGTTCTTCAGGATTAGATTATTTAATTTCCAAATAACTTGTGGTCTGTTTTCTCCTTGCCTTATATTACATGTGAGTTTTATTGCATCATGATCTGAGAAGGATGCATTTACTATTTCTGCTTTTCTGCATTTGATTTTGAGATTTTTATGACCTAACACATGATCAATTTTTGTATAAGTTCTATGAACCCCTGAGAAAAAAATATACTCCCTTCTATCACCATTCAATTTCCTCCAGAGATCTATTATACCTAACTTTTCTAGCCTTTTGTTAACCTCCCTAACTTCTTTCTTATTTATTTTGGAATTTGATTTATCTAATTCTGAGAGAGCAAGGTTGAGATCTCCCACTAGTATAGTATTACTGTCTATTTCTCCTTGCATCTCTCTTAACTTCTCCTCTAGGAATTTGGATGCTATACCACTTGGTGCATATATGTTAAGTATTGATACTGCTTCATTGTCTATGGAACCCTTTAGTAAAATGTAATTTCCTTCCTTATCTCTTTTAATTAGATTTTTTTTTGTTTTTACTTGATCCAAGATAAGGATCGCTACCCCTGCCTTTCTTTGTTCACCTGAAGTATAGAAGATTCTGCTCCAGCCCTTTACCTTCACTTTGTATGTATCTCTATGTTTTAGATGTGTTTCTTGTAAACAACATATTGTAGGATTCTGGCTTTTAATCCAGTCTGCTACCCGCTTCCATTTTATGGGAGAGTTCATCCCATTCACATTCGATCCTGTGGGATTCTAGTTATTGACCCTCGGTATTTGAATTGTTTCTTTCTAGCTGCTAGCAGAATCTGTTCCTTGGTGCTATAGTCCTGAAATTTAGCAACGATATTCCTTGGGGTCTTAATTTTGTGTTTTCTTTCAGGAGGTGATCGGTGAATTCTTTCAATGGTGATTTTGCCCGTTGATTCTACAATCTCAGGGCAGTTTTCTTTCAGGATTTCCTGGAAGATAGTGTTTAGATTCTTTTTTTCATCATGGCTTTCAGGAAGTCCAATAATCCTTAGATTGTCTCTCCTAGATCTATTTTCCAAGTCAGTTGTTTTTCCTAGGAGATATTTCGTATTTTCTTCTAATTTTTCATTTTTTTTTGTTATTGTTCGACTGATTCTTGAAGTCTTGAGTCATTTATTTGCATTTGTTCAATTCTTATTTTTAAAGTGTTGTTTTCTTCAGTTACCTTTTTAAGCTCCTTTTGTAACAGGCCAATTTGGTCATTGCACTCTTTTTCCCCTTCACTAATTATATTTTTCAATAAATTGGTGTCTTTTTCATATCTCTTTTGCAGGGCATCATATTCTCTTGCAAGATATTGTATCCTTCTTGCACTGATTTCAGTTTATTTTCCCATTTATCCTCCAGCTCTCTTTTGAGGTTCTTAATGCAATCTTCCAGAAAGGCCCTTGAAAAAGTGACCAGTGATGATCTTTTATACCTTCAACTGTTATTTTATTTAAAGGAACCTCAGCATCTGGGATCAACGCTTCTTTTCCTTGATAAAAGCTGTCTATGGTGAGAGCTCTCTTTTGCTTCTTCATTTTTTTTTTTAGACAGCGTGGATATCTCTTTAAGGTATGGAAGAAAAAAACGGTGGCTGAAAAGCTTTGCCCTGGGGCCCCTCGGCGAGTTAACTTAAGGTGCTGGGCCGGTGGGGGCTAGGACTAAGTCTGAATTATTCCTTAAAGAAGGCAAGTCTGCCAGAACACCTGCCACCAATCAGGGCAGAGTGTCCCGAGTGCCTCAGATAAACTCCAGGTGTTTGGAATTTGGAGTTTGGAGTTTGGAATTTCTGCCAAGATGAGCTAAGGTGAGTCCCACCCTCACTTCCGGCCTACACAGGAGTCATCTATTTATCTCTCTGTCCGAGTCAGACTAACCTGATATGAAGTTCTTCAGAAAAGTGCCCAAATATTTCTGAGTTTGTTGACTTGAAGATCAGTTCAGAGGCTTATTTTATTGTTGATTTGAGAGAAGATTGGAGGAGCGGCAGAAAGTCACCTTTTCACTCTGCCATCTTGGCTCCACCCCCCTTCACCATAAATTTCTGTCAAGATATGTAAAACTTAGCATCACCTATTTTCCCTATTTCTATGAAGATGAGTAATATTTGTATTATTTTCTTTCTACAGGATTATTTGAATGATACAAATAAAGTAAGGAAGATATTTTTGACCAAAGCACATTGTATTTTAAAAAAGAGCTTTATTATGAAATGTTTTATAATGGGCCTTTCCTATTGTTATTTGCAAGGTGCAAGTGTCTCTTTGGGCCAAGAAAAAGAAAATAGGACCAAATTCCCAACACAGATGAGAATCAAACCAGAACTTCCTTTTAAGTAGCTGAAGGGCAAACTCAATATTGTGTAACTATTCATTTCAGGATATATGGAAAGAAGACATATGTTTTAAACAATAGGACTTGACAATGCTATTGTTTCTCATTTAATACCCCTCAGCCCTGAAGCACAATCAGGATCCTTGTTCTTTCTCCAAATTTAATTCTTACTCTTTGTACATATCATTTAGTTGTCAATAAATAGCAACTTAATGACATTTGTTCTTTTAGCTCAGGAGCATGTTCACATAGGTCAGTTTTTGTCTGACCTGTCAAGTTCAAAGAGAATAAAATTCTCTGATTAATAATCCTTGTGAGACCAGTATCATGGATGGCTTTGCTTTCCATATCCTTATTTGTTCAGTAAAGGTCATGGGGTGTCTGACTTAATGAAAATTCTCCTTTTAATTAGTGAGAGATATATCTAGGAAAAAAATAGAAATGCAACAGTAATACATGCATATATAATACAAATAGTTAATATTTTCAAATGTTTTAAAACTTTCACTTACAATTCAGATAACTCAGAGATAGCAGCTGATTTGCTCATGATCACCAAATAAATGATGTTTATGACTTGTATGACCTTGAACAAATAATCTAACTTCTCTGAGCTGCAGTTTCCTTAAATGCAAAATGGGGAGAAATGTTGAAGTAGATGGACTCTGAGGGGTCTTCTACATATAGTTCAATGATCTCTGATCTCGATCATAAATAGCAGATCAAACATTCAAAACTGAATTTCCTAACTCTAAGTGCAGTGTTCTTTCCTCTAACTTATATTATAAGAACAATTCAAGGAAGAGAATTGCATCAATGGTCTAGAAATACGTGAAAAAATTAATAGAATCCAGAGTAGAAAAAAGTGTTCAGGAACTGTCAAATATAGGATCATACTTTTTTTTTTCCTTTTATATTTTTTCTAGACTTAACAGATGAATACTTCCCTTTCAATTGTAGAACAGAAAGGCTATGAAGCTTCAAATTTCTATATCTATAGCTTACTTTTTTTAAATAGAAATTTTGTATACATTAAAAGCATAAAGTTTTAACTATTTTGAGTACAAAATATTTTAAAGGTAAAAAAATTGTTTAATAGTAATTTAACATGTAACAATTTATTATATGTGTGTATATATTCATGCATCTCTTTTTCTACTATATTTCTCAATTAACTTTTGCTTTCCTCTATTTATCTACAAACTGGGCATGATAACATTCTCAACCAGAGATGAGTTATTTGTGAAATACTTAGGACAGTGTTTGGCACATGTAAATGTTAGCTATGATTATTATTATTTACATTTGTACTTGTCTATAGCATTGGTTTTTGTACTTAAAATTGATGTGTTGACAATAACTGAAAGCAGTTCATGTTGTGCCATTGGTATGGGAATAGGAACAATTTACAAAATTTCTTATATAACAGGCAAAATAATGGTGGAAAAATCATTAACCTGGCATACAGATACATTGGTTTCTAACTCTATTTCATTATTATTTCATTATATGGCCTCTAGGACTAAGTGACATTGATTTGCTCACATACATGATTAAAAGTCTGCTAAGCACTTGGATAAATTGGATCTTTTTCATACATATGCAAAGGAATTTACCTGAAACAATTTGATAATGCAAAAATATAGTGTGATTAATAATTTCAACTACTGCATAATCCCATCTTCCAAGAGCCTTACTATATACTCATTTACTCTTGTGTGTGGGCACACGTTTACTCCTTTTTGTATACCTTTTTTCCTACCTCTTGGATAGAGAAAAGTATTCCCTACCTTTCCAAATAAAATTACCCAAATAAGTAAAATAAAAATATTAACATAAAAAACTCATCTGACCTCAAGGATCTTTTGTATCTCTAAAGTTGAGTAATTCAATATAAAAACTAGGAGAGATTGAGAGCCAGAAGAAATTTAGAGGTCATTTAATCTAAACCCCTTTTATTTTATATAGACAATTTGACAAACATTTTTAAGGGCCTATTATGTGTGTAGAAGGGTCAATTAGGTGGCACAGTGGATAGAGTGTTGGGTCTAGAGTCAGGAAGACCCATCTTCCTGAGTTGAAATTTGGTCTTAGATATATATTAGCTGTGTGACCCTGGATAAATCACTTCATCCTGATTGCCTCAGTTTCCTCTTCTGTAAAAATGAATTGTAGAAGGAAATGGAAAACTATTCCTATCTCTACCAAAATTAAGTGGAATTATGAAGAATTGGACACACCTGAAACAACTTAACATGTGAAGAATAATGTGTTAGACACTGTGAAAAAATGTTTAAATTAGACAGGCACTTGTCCTCATTGAGTATAGGAGTAGTGTCTGATATGACATATGTAAATAACTATAATAGAAATGTAAGGTAAGAGGGATATAAAATAATATTCTGTGTGGATATTGAATAGGAAAACATTATTAATATCTAAGGAATTTTATCTGAAACTTTCATCTGAATTTAACTTTAAAGAACTAGAAGATATTCCACAGTTAAAGAGGGAAAAAGAAGGCTATTCTAGTCATAGAGGATAGTATGAATAAAGTCATGGTTTAACTTTCTACTTTCTTCTCTTTCTCCATCTCTCCCCACAGCCATTGAGGGCTTGACTTTCCATTGGGCAAGAGATGGGTGAGAGGAGGATGTAAGAGCTTTTGGTGTTCAGTGGATGTTTTTGCTATAGCTTTCAGGAGATGTACTATCTTCTCACTGCTGTTTTGGGGGGGCCACGAAATTTTTGCCACATTTTCATTCTTTCTCTATTGCCAAAAGCATATGTGTGTGATGGCTGTAGGACACTTGGTTTTTATATCTGTTTTGTCAGTATTACTTTCCACATTTAGTGTATTTATCTATGTTTATGTGTTATTATCTGCTTTTCCTTATCTGAAGCCATATTTTCCAGTAAATTATAAATTTCTTGAGGGCTTATATTATTTAAAATTTTTTTGTACTGCCATGCTGACACCAGTGACTTCACCAATGACACCAGTGCTTGTTGAATATTTATTATTGAAAGAGAAATGCATTACTAGGGGTATGAGAAAAAAAGATGATTTAGGAAATGGAACATGCAGAGAAGGGAAGTATCATGATTAGGTCTCAGGCATATTAGCCATTAGGTGATGTAGTCAACAAGAATAAATAGTATAAATATAATAAAATATAATAAATAGTATAAATATAACAAGAACCCCAATAAGCTCTTTTACCTAATTAAAAATATGGATGTGACAAGGTATCAATATTATGAGCATTTCAATTTATTTTTGACTGAAAGATAGATATATGGTTGATAGTTTGAAAAAATATAGTTTAAAAACCTTAAGGAAAATTTTGGCTTTATATTTTCCTTGCCCCCACCCCCATTTATGTCTAACTGCTTTAAGATGCATATTATAATTAGCATTTTTTCCTTTAGATAAGTGTTTAGAATCAGAGAGAGGAGAGTGGGTAGGAAAGAGAATGTTGAGGTGAGAGACCTTCATAAATGAAGACGACATTTCTGACAGTTCTTTGCTATGAGATTTTTTTATTAATACTTTTTTTTGCAAAACATATGTATGGGTAATTCTTCAACATTAACCCTTTCAAAGCTTTCTGTTACAAATTTTTTCCCCTACTCCCCACTCATCCCCTAGATGGCAGGATATCCACTACATGTTAATTATGTTAAAATACTTGACAAAACAAATATATGTATACATATTTCCACACATCATTTTTGTCCAGGAAAAATTGTATCTACAAGAAAGAATAATCAGATAAAGGAGATAATGCAAGCAAACATCAATAGAGATCATCAAAATGATATTTTGTAGTCCACATTTCACATCCCTCTCTCTGGGTGTATATGGTTTTCTTCACTGAACAATTGGAACTGGTTTGAAGCATTTCATTGTTGAATGGCGCCATGTACATCAGAATTGATCATCATATACTATTGCTGTTGCCGTGAACAATGATTTCTTGGTTCTGCTCACCTCACTCAGCATCAGTTCATGAAAGTCTCTCCAGGCCTCTCTGAAGTCATCCTGCTGGTCGTTTCTCACGGAACAATAATATTCCATAACATTCATATACCATAATTTATTCAGCCACTCTCCAATTGATGGGCATCTAATCAGTTTCCAGTTTCTAGCCACTACAAAAAGAGCTGCCACAAACATTCTTGCACATATGGGGCCCTTTCCTTCTTTTATGATTTCTTTGGGATATAAGCCCAATAGAAATACTGCTGGGTCAAAGGGTATGCACAGTTTGATAACTTTTTGAGCATAGCTCCAAATTGCTCTCCAGAATGGCTGGATCCATTCACAGTTCCACCAACAATGCATCAGTGTCCCAGCCTTCCCACATCCCCTCCAACACCTGCCATTATCCTTTCCTGTCATTTTAGCTAATCTGACAGGCATGTAGTAGTACCTCAGAGTTGTCTTAATTTGCATTTCTCTGATCAAGAGTGATTTGGAGCACCTTTTCATATGACTACAAATAGTTTTAATTTCATCAACTGAAAATTGTCTGTTCATATCCTTTGACCATTTATCGATTGGAGAATGGCTTGAATTCTTATAAATATGACAATTCTCTATATATCTTAGAGATGAGAGCTTTATCAGAACCTTTAAATGTAAAGAAGATTTCCCAATTTGATGCTTCCCTCCTAATCTTGTCTGCATTACTTTTGTTTCTACAGAAACTTTTTAACTTAATATAATCAAAATTACCTATCTTGTGTTCAATTAAGAGTTCTAGATCTTCTGTGGACATAAATTTATTCCATCTCCACAGGTCTGAGAGGTAAACTATCCTTTTTCCTCTAATTTGATTACAATATCACTCTTTATATCTAGATCATGAACCCATTTAGATCTTATCTTGGCATGCGGTCTTAGGTGTGGGTCCAGCCCTAATTTCTTCCACACTAGTTTCCAGTTTTCCCAGCAGTTTTTGCCGAATAGTGAGTACTTATCCCAAAAACTGGGCTTTGGGTTTATCAAACACTAAATTGCTAAAGTTATTGCCTAGATTGTCCTGATATCCTATCCTATGCCACTGATTGACTGCTCTATTTCTCAGCCAGTACCAAATGGTACCCCTGCCTTTCTTTGTTCACTTG
The DNA here is from genome assembly GCA_023553655.1 of Myrmecobius fasciatus. Classification (NCBI taxonomy): domain Eukaryota; kingdom Metazoa; phylum Chordata; class Mammalia; order Dasyuromorphia; family Myrmecobiidae; genus Myrmecobius; species Myrmecobius fasciatus. The sequence continues at coordinate 8,121 of JAJPUD010026375.1, forward strand.
AAGCATAGAACATTCTGCTCCAGCCCTTTACCTTCACTCTGTATGTATCTCTATGTTTTAGATGTGTTTCTTGTAAACAACATATTGTAGGATACTGGCTTTTAATCCAGTCTGCTATCTGCTTCTGTTTTATGGGAGAGTTCATCGCATTCACATTCACAGTTAAAATAACTATATCTATATTTCCTGCCATCTTATTTACCCAAAGTTATATTTTTCTATTCCCTTTTCCCTTACTCCCTGCCCCCCTCCCCAATATTTTGTTTTTGATGACCACCTCCCTCTGACAGTCCTTCCCCCTTTAGGACCCTCCCTCTTTTTTACACTTTTTCCCTAATCCTTCTATTAATTTATCCCTTTCTTTTCCTCCTTTCCCTCCTACTTCCCTATAAGAAGGACCAAGTTTTTCTTTGAAACCAAATGTGTTTGATATACTCTTTTAGAGCCCAATCTAATGACAGTAAGATTTACCCAATACTCATCGCCCTCCCTTCTTTCCCTCAATTATATTAGATATTATATGTCACTTCATGAGACTTTGCCTTATTTTACTTCCTTTCTTTTAATTTATTTTACCTCCTTCCCCCCGCCCTTTTTTTACAATATGATATCCCTTCCACCTCTAATTTCTTTTCCATTATTATCAAAGTAAAATCAAATTATACCCCCATTCTTTAAGGATACCTGTAGTAGAGATATAGTTCTCAAGAGTTCTTTCCTTTTTACCTTTTTTATGCTTCTCTAGAGTTCTGTATTTGGAGGCCAAATTTTTTGGTCAGATCTGGTCTTTTCATTAGAAATAGGTGAAATTCTCCTATATCTTTGAATGACCATCTTCTTCCCTGGAAGATGATGCTCATTCTAGCTGCATAGCTTATTCTTGGCTGTAATCCAAGATCTTTTGCCTTTCAGAATATCTGATTCCAGGCCCTTTGATCCTTCAATGTGGAAGCTGACAGATCCTGTGTAATTCTAATGACAGTTCCTTGGTATTTGAACTGTTTTTTTTTTCTAGCTGCTTGCAATATCTTTTCCTTGGTGCAATAGTCCTGAACTTTGGCCACGATATTCCTTGGGGTTTTAATTTTGGGGTCTCTTTCAGCAGGTGATGGGTGAATTCTTTCAATGCCAATTTTGCCTTCTGATTCTAAAACATCAGGGAAATTCTCTTTCATGATTTCCTGGAAGATAGCCTCAAGGTTCTTTTTTTCATCGTGGCTTTCAGGGAGTCTGATAATCCTTAGATTGTCTCTCCTGGACCTGTTTTCCAAGTCAGTTGTTTTTCCTAGGAGATATTTCATATTTTCTTCTATTTTTTCATTTTTTTTTGTTTTTGTTTGACTGATTCTTGAAATCTTATTGAGTCATTTATTTCTATTTGTTCAATTTTAATTTTTAAGGTATTGTTTCCTTCAGTTATCTTTTTTAGCTCTTTTTATAACTGGCCAATTGAATTTTTTGGTTCATTGCATTCTTTTTCCATTTTGCCAATTTTATTTTTCAGTAAATTGTTGTCTTTTTCCAATTCACTAATTTTGATTTTCATTGAATTGTTTTCTTTTTCCAATTCACTGTTTTTATTTTCCAGTGAATTGGTGACTTTTTCCAATTCACCAATTTTGTTTTTCAGTGAATTGTTGTCTTTTTCCAATTCACCAGACTTATTTTCCAGTTTTTCACATCTCTGTTGCAGGGTGATATTTTCTTCTTGCCCTGATCTCAATTTATTTCCCCATTCTTCTTCTAACTCTCTTTTGAGATTCTTTATGCAATCTTCCAGGAAAGCCTTCTGAAAAGGGGACCAGCTCATGTCCGCCTTTGTGACTTCCTCTGGGATTATTTTCAGGACCTCAGAATCTGGGGTCTGCCCTATTTTCTCTTCGTAAAAGCTGTCTATGGTGAGAGCTCTCTTCTTCTTGCTCATGCTTTTGAGTTGAGGTATCAGTAACCAGCAGGGAATATTGCCGCAGTTTTAATTTGCCCTGGGGCAGTTTGCTGAGTTGACTTCCTTGGGCTGCCTGGTCGGCTAGATCTGCACTAGGACCACACTTTCAGCTGCTCTCAATCCATCCTTTACCAAAGGCAGATCTGCCAAATTACCTGCCCGCAAGCAGAGCAGTGGCCCAAGCGTCTCTCAGGGACTTCCTGGGTGCCTAAAATGCACCGCTCTGTCCCAATCCTGTCTTTCGCCCTGGGCATGCTGGCATCTGAGCGCTGAGAGCCGTTCAATCCCCTGCCCATCTGAAACTGACCTCCGGAATTCTTTCAAAATAGATTTTTGATAGAAGTGCATTGTACTCCAAGTGTTTGGTGGAGCCCCCACTCCAGACCCAGTTCGGAGGCTCAATTTGTCTGGGTTTGAGGGAAGGTCTCAGGAGCTCACAGAGAAAGCTGTCTGCAGTTCCCCATCTTGGCTCCGCCTCCACGAGATGTTTTGATTATGGGTGACTAAAGGTCTTAGGAGACCCAGGTCTTTTGGATGTTATCTGTGAATCAATGTGTTAGAGACTGTGATAAATGTGTATGCTTTTTGTATCTTTGTCAACTCTCTTTTCTGCTCTCACAAAATTCAGTGACAAGGATCATTTGAGGCCTACACATTAACAAAACATAGTAGTGACAAGAAGAAAAAATCAAACTAAACCAAACCAAAAGCTTTGAACTTTTTTCCATCACTCCATTCTTGGTCACTTTGTTTATTTCTTTCTCTTTTTTTTCCTCCTTTCCTTTTCTTGTCTTTGGCCCTGCTTCAATATGTCCACAGTGTGCAGATGATAACATTTTGAAATAAGCTAGCCAACAATGTACATAGGAAGATATATACTATATATGCTTCTCATATATATATGCATATATAGAAAGATATATGCTATAGATAAATAGTATTATGAGACATTGCACATGTTAATCTTTCAGGTTCAGTCCATCAAGGCCCTATATCTTGGCAAGTTTGCTTAGATGATTCTCTCTCTTCGTCCCTCCCTCGTTTTTCCTTCTCATTCACCTTCCCTCTCCTTCCCTTGCTCCCTCTCTTTCTCTCTCTTTACCTCTCTGTCTTTGCCTCTGTCTCTTCCTTTTCCTGCTTACTTCAATACCTCTCTGGACTCTTGACTGCAGTTAAGAGGATAGAAGATGCTTCTGAGAATGAGTTTAAAAGTTGAAGGTAGATTCAATTCATTCTCAAGTTCCAGAAATTGTAGTTTCTTGTTAATATTCACAAGTTGGTCATCTTTTTTGAGATCCTCTTTGGAGAAGTAGCATTGGCAGAGTTCTTGAAAACAGCATTTGCCAAAAACTACACAGTTTGAAATGTTGGCAAAAAAGATTAGTGAAAGTTTAGGGATTACTTTTTGAAGTTTCCTGAAATAACAAATAATGAGTTTCAGTTTTTGATAGCAATATATTGATCTAGTCTATCAGCAACAGCAACAAAAACTAATGAAGTTGTTTGCACATGACAATTCAGGGCTGCATATTTCCATTCTATTATTGAAAAGCAGAAGTGCAATTTCATGTGGTGACACAAGAACCATATTTAGCAAAATCTTATGGTTCTTTATTTTTTAAATTCTCAATAATGCCTCCAGTTAGTTCTTTTGTTAACATCTTTGCTTCATACAATAGGTAACATAGGAAGATAACCACTCTGCAGAAAGCAATTAAAGAGTTACATTCAATTGTTCTGATTATTAAATGGATTTGTGCTGCATAGAAAAACATAGGAAAGAAAAATTAGCATCTTTACAATCTAAAGATCTTGGATATTCATGAAGTCTGTAAATTTTCTTTACTGGACCAAGGTTTATCTTAAAAATTTAGTAAAATGTACCATCCATTTTTCTCTTTGAAGCTTTAAAGAGACATCTAACTATTAATAGATATTGGAGCTAATCTCCAAAAGCTGCAAACAAGAGACTGAAAATTGTCATGAAAGAAGCAAGATGGAAAAAGAAGCATGGGAACTAACTTTAACTCCAGTTACTTGAATAGTGCTGGATAAGGGCAAAATGAATGAGTTTGAGAAATAATAGGACTGACAGATAGCATAATGATAGATTTATGTTGTTAGCTGGGTAACTTTTTCATTATTCTTTCCTGAAAAATACTGCAATTGGGATGATTTATTTAGATAATTTTCAAAATAATAAGGTGATTTAATTTTGGAGTAAAGTATTATGGAGATACATTTGACTTTAAATAATATAGGTGATTCTTGTAAACAGATAATTGTTTAACTGATGAATAAAACATCCAAAAATTCAAAGATTTTTTTTGGGGGGAAAAACATGATTTAGAAGGCAATTAAATAGCATACTGAACAGAATGCTGAATTTGGTGGTGGGAAGACCTGAAATCATATACTGCTTCAGAGCTTTACTGGCTGTATGGCCCTTGGTAAAGGGCCTCTCAACTTCAGTTTCCTTATCTACAAATAGAAATTATATGAAATTTACATCTCAAAGTCATTGTGAGAATCAAATAAGATAAGTTTTAAAAAGCTATCAGCAAAACTTAAAGTTTTGTGTAAATGCTAACAATTATTAAACAAATATTTATTAAAAATGCCTGTTTAATGCTAAGCTTTTTGCTAGGTATAGTATTGTAGATATTTAAATCTTGGAGGAAGTTTTTGAGATCGTGTAGTCACAATATCATAGACTCCAGTATCTTTGCCAAAAACAAAAACAAAAACAAAAACAAAAAAAAAACAAATGGGGTCATGACGTGTTGGACACGTCTCCTCTAACAATGGAGGGTTTGTCTCCCATTCCAAAATAATGGCATGCTTTGTGCTACTGTCTGATCATAAACATTCTTAGTATGATTCTGTCAGTGTTCAATAGTACTATTTGGGCCCATGAGTTGATATTTTTGGAACTTTTATAGGATGCTTCTCAGATTCAGGGAATACAAATTGAAAAATGCTTTTGACTACTGAAAGTCATTCCTTAAAAATAATTTTAATGTATATATCTCAATTTATATCTCAATATTTAATTCCATATGTGATATTCAAGGGCTAATTAATACATCTTTCCTCAAAGATCTATGATTTCATTCATGTTGGAATTTATCTTTTTGAATCCATATTAGAAGCAATTCACTAATGTTGAAGCTGAATTGAATAAAGATAACAAAATGGAATTATAATATTTAATTTTGAGCCAGAAGATTTGGATTAACATTCTGCCTCTTCCATTAAGGTGTTAACCTTTTCATATTTGTGGTGCATGGTATTCATGACCTGATGTAGGAAAAAAAAAAGATCCTTTCCTATTGGCCATCTCTCTCTCTCTCTTCTCTCTCTCTTTTTTCTTCTCTCTCTCCCTCTCCCTCTGCCTCTTATTTTCTCTCTCCTCTCCTTCTTCCTCCCCCTGTCCCTTTCCCTGTCCCTCTGTCTGTCTGTCTGTCTTCTTGAATCAAAACCTTTCAAGCTTGGTTGCATCATTAGAAGTTGCACAGATATAACTTTCAAAAACTCAGCATCACCTCCATGGCTTCTTGAAGCATCAGATTAATATTTTAGTGGAACCATATCTGACTTAGCTTCATAGAAATGATATGATGACTACAACCTGACTAGGAATTCTGGACTACATTCCTTAGCCCACTTCTCTTCATTTTTAACCATTACCTAATAGCATTTGTTAGTAACACCTATTATATTCCAAAGGAAACTTAGTCCATAGTCCAACATATTTAGCTGATGCATATGAAGTGCTAACAAACATTAAAACATCATATAACTATCACTTGTGATTATTTATAATCATTACTATTACTGATATTTTAGTAGGAGTTTTTTCTAGGCATTTCTTAGTTTTGAAATTACTATATTTCTGTAAATTACTATATTTACTGACTGTAAAGGTGTACACATTAATGATTTATTAATTTATTGATTATTTCAATAAAATCCATTTTCAGACAATAATGGCATATTTGATATTAAGTGTAGAATTCAAATGATTGGGGAAGGGAAGAATATTGTATTCTTCCACTCATCAACTTGCCACCTCTTTGATATTAATTTTTCTCCTTGTTTCTCAAGCTAGGCATTTACACAAATTTAACAGCAATTGCCTGCAGCAACTCATGTTTTAATTACTATTTTTCCTATAAGTTCTGGTAGACTTAAGAAACAAGCTGGATTTACAGAACTGAGATTGCATTGAGGATGAAGAAGACACTGATGGATGGGATTATGATGAAAAGGAAGACTAGAGTAGCAAGGACTTTTAGGGTTAATTTCTGGTCATTTAAAGGATTTCCCACTTTTATTGCTCTTCACCTCCTCTCCCCACTCCCAATGTGAGGTTAATTTCAACCTGCATTAGGTAGATAAAGATGAATGTAAATTTTAAATTATATTTAATCTTCATTAAAGTAATTATCTCTCTTAATGAAGAATTTGCTGGGTTGTGGTTGTGCAATGGAGTATAAAATCCTAAGTGAATAAAATCAATTTCATTTTCTGGGTAGATTTTTGTCCATTAATAAACAAGCCACAGAAAATATATTTGCTTGGAGTCATGCAGCATTCTCTGAGTTCATACAAAGCCAAGTAAATTCTCCTTAAAAAAAGCTGGATTCCATTTCTTTATGCCCAATGTCATATTTCCCTAGGTTCAACAGTAAGACAACTTTCAGTAATATTTCACACCTAAATGACTGGTATAATGGAATGGTGTTTATATGGTGGAATGTATTTCATCTGGATGATCTGGATTATTAATCACAAGAGTATGAAGTAAGCTCTGGCATGCTTATGTTTTCTAATGTATGAAAATTGCTTATTTATTTCCATGCTGTTACAATGAAAAGAAACAGACCGGTTCTAAATAGTAACGTGCTGTAGTGTGAGGCAATTAACTGAATTATGTATGCCCTTAAGTCAGGATCATTTCTTATTAAAGCCATACAAACTCAAGGAGACAGGACAAAGAGAAAGTCAGAGCCAGCTAACTCTTTTTTTTTTTTATAAAGCTTTTTATTTACAAAACATATGAGTGACCTTTCAATATTGACCTTTGCGAAAAAACTTTTTTATCCCAAGCTTTTCCTTTCCTTCCCCCCACCCCCCACCCCTAGATGACAGGTAATCTAATACATGCTAGATAGGATAAATTATATGACAAATACAATACATGTATACATATCTATACAGTTATCTTTCTGCGCAAGAAACATCAGATCTAGAAAGAGAAGAAGAAAAAAACAACCTAAGAAGGAAAACAGAATGCATGGAAATATTCACAGAAAGCGTTAAAATGCTGTGTTGTGGTTCACTCTCAGTTCCCACAGGCCTCTCTCTGGATGTATAGGACTATCTTCATCGCAGCACAAGTGGTTTGAATAACATCATTGTTGAAGAGAACCATGTCCATCAAAATTGATCATCGTATAGTCTTGTTGCTGTGTATAATGTTCTCCTGGTTCTGCTGATTTCACTCAGCATCAGTTCATGCAAGTCTCTCCAATCCTCTCTGAAATCCTAGTGTTGGTCATTTCTTACAGAACAATAATATTCCATAACATTCATATAACATAATTTATTCAGCCATTCTCCAATTGATGGGCATCTTTTCAATTTCCAGTTTCTTGCCACTACAAAAAGGACTGCCACAAACATTTTTGCACATGTGGGTCCCTTTCCCTCCTTTAAAATCTCTTTGGGATATAGGCCCAGTAGAAACACTGCTGGGTCAAAGGGTATGCACTGTTTGATAACTTTTTGAGCATAGCTCCAAATTGCTCTCCAGAATGGTTGGATCTGTTCACAGTTCCACCAACAATGTATCAGTGTCCCAGTTTTCCCACATCCCCTCCAACAGTTATCATTATCATTTCCTGTCATTTTAGCCAATCTGACAGGTGTGTAGTGGTATCTCAGAGTTGTCTTAATTTGCATTTCTCTGATCAATAGTGACTTGGAGCACCTTTTCATGTGACCGGAAATAGTTTCAATTTCTTCGTCTGAAAATTGTCTGTTCATATCTTTTGACCATTTGTCAATTGGAGAATGGCTTGAATTCTTATATATTTGAGTCAATTCTCTATATATTTTAGAAATGAGGCCTTTATCAGAACCTTTGGATGTAAAAATATTTTCCCAGTTTACTGCTACCCTTCTAATCTTGTCTGCATTCATTTTGTTTGTACAAAAACTTTTTAACTTGATATAGTCAAACTTATCTATTTTGTGATTAATGATGACCTCTAGTTCTTCTTTGGTCACAAATTCCTTCCCCCTCCACAGGTCTGAGAGGTAAACCATCCTACATTGTTCTAATTTGTTTATAATATCATTCTTTATGCCTAGATCATGAATCCATTTTGACCTTATCTTGGTATATGGTGTTAGGTGTGGGTCAATGCCTAATTTCTTCCAGACTAGTTTCCAATTATCCCAGCAGTTTTTGTCAAATAGTGAGTTTTTATCCCAAAAA
>JAJPUD010026376.1:0-16569 GCA_023553655.1 Myrmecobius fasciatus
CTTTTTTACCTTTGTCCAATTATTCCCATAGCATTTTGAAATAATGAGCTCTTTTAGGGACTTAATCATACATGAGACTATGTATTAGCAGGCAGATGATAAGCCCAAGCCCTAGTTTACTTAAACATTTGGGATATTGTATCAACATAGATTCAGACTTAAAAAGTAAGACCTGATGTACTCGTATGGTGGTCATATCTCCTACTAACCACTTGTACTGATTACAAAAATTTGCTACAAAAGGAAAAAGCAGGGACAAGATTAGAGCAGCCTCAAAACTGGTCCTCCACGCCTATGTCTAAGAACCCATAATAACACATATGACAGGGTAAAGCATCCTTAGATCTGTTTAACTTCAGGTAAGAGTCTGTTTACAACCAATCATGGAATAACAATTCTACCTAATAGCCAGACTGAAGAAGAGCCAGGTGGGAAACACCCTTGTTTGAAAGGAAATAACAAAATAGGCAAACTGAGCCAAAGGATCCAATTTTTGGCTCTGCCAAGACCATGTCTTGGCTTTTCCCCCCAGATACAGACCTCCAATTTCAACAGTTCAGGATCATATTCTTTCAGTAGCTTGTGGCATATTTCTCAATTGGTGGATTACTGACTTAATGATCCATCAGACAACTATACCTGAATTCAAAATTCAAAACAAGATCAGTTACAATCTGAAGGGATTTTACCTGAAATAGCAAGTTTAGCTAATCGTTGTTTAGGGTTAGATAAAATTGTTTTCACTCTCATGGAGTTGCAATAAGGGAAAAACTATTACCAATAAACACACACACAATTTCACTTAACGTCTTTCATGTTTTCTTTTTCCTCTTTTTTTTTAGCCAATTGGGTTTAAGTGACTTGTCCAGGATTACACAGCTGAAAAGGGTCAAGTATATGGGATTTTAGCAGTGACTTGCCCAGGGTCACACAGCTTAGGAAGTATTAAATATCTGAGGCCACATTTGAACTCAGGTCCTCCTAAATTCAGGGCCACTGCTCTATCCACTACATCATCTAGCTGCCCCTTCTTTTTTTCTTGAGTTTAACTCATCATCAGAACTCACTTCTATATTTTAAACAAATTTTCAAATTATCAGTAAGCCATACTCATAGTTGAGGAAACTGTAACTCATAACAAAATCTTTTCCTGGGGCTGATGGCCTTGCCCAAACAAATGGTTTCAAGCCTTGTAATAGGAGATTCTAAAAGGTCTTTTATTTATGTTTTCATATTTTACAAAGTTTTTTTTCCAGTCCTTACTGAGTCTCATTACTCAGTAATAAACATAAATGATAGGATTTTTCCCAAGCTATTACAGCTCATCAATCTGAGATTTTTCAGGAGAGTTCACATTTGCTGCTCCTTTTACATTAAATAAGTTTTCCTTTTTGTAGAAAGGAAGCAAGACAGTTCACAAAATTAAAATTGAACATAATCTGTTAGAAAAAACAGGTAGGAATCTCACATAATTTGCAGTCATTTTCAGTTTTAAGATACATCAGTTAAAGTTACTTTAAAATTGATTTGTCTTTACTTTGTAAGACTCCCTAAGTATCTTACCAGACATTCTAATTAAACTCAATTATATTTTGATTGTTTCCTAATTCACACAAAAAGGTTCATAATGTAAGCAGGCAGTTTTAAAGTTTCAGTTCTAATTTTTTTCCTATAAAACTTCACAGGCACTGCCCTCAAAATTGTCTCTCTATCACCACTGAGATGACCTTTTTCACTGGCTGTGAAACAATAAATCTGTCATTCTAGGGGATGAGGATTGGGAAATGTTCTTAGTCCCCTTGCAACAGATTCTGAAAGTTGTTAGCTCAATACTTGCTAGCATATATTTCAACATTTATAAAAAAACATTTAAAACACAATTTAGGTCTGAAGAGGAAAGATTCCCCCTTCCTTTTTACTTCTTTAATCTGTTCTTCTACACTCCTAGAACCTGGCCATAGTTCAGGAATGTAAGAAGAATCTTTCTGAAAACTTTTTGAGGTTCATTTTCTCTTAACGAGACACAGAGAAATAGATTTGTCAGCAAAGTTGTTCCTTCTAAGCTCCATGTACACAATTATAGACTCTGAGAGACGTGGAATACAAGCAGAGAAAAACATCCACCAAACAACAGCTGTGAGACATTGGCTCCAAATATTATTTCTCCTTACCTATCTTACTAGATGTCTTCAGGGGCCATTTTGTCTCTCACATACATATATACAGCCTAAGAAATTATTACACTTTTGAAACTGCTCCTGTCTTGTTTCTTCCATAATCTGATCTAAATCTTCTCTTTTACCAATCATATTTGAAATGATCTTCACTGATTTTTTCCCTCTTTTGCCTCTCTCCTACCCTCTGATGTAAATAGTCAGAAAGAGTAGGGAAGGAGAGAGAGAAAAATAAACTCTCTTTTCTTTATCTGATAAATGGGGCAATTCCCATTTTAACATCTCTCTTAATAGCACTGAAAAAGTCTCTGTTTGCCTAAGACTATAAATCTTTCAATAAGCAACATAAACTGCCAGCATATGGGGCTTTCCCCACAGGGGCCTGGCAAAGCACAAGCCAATGTGCATTTTCCAGGCAAAGCCATATTTGTGCATCTTAGGCCACTCTGACCACGCAAGCTGGGATTCCTCCCCAGAAGACATGCTGCCTCTCCCTCAGGGATGAGAATAGCCAAGATTTTCTCCTGCACAGTCTTCCTATGCCTTCCCCCTCTCCTCAGACCATTTCTTTGGAGTCCCGCTGTGCCAAGTATGGCAAGGGGGCAGTTCTGTTCTGCTTTGATTATGGCAACTGTAGAACAGAATATCCTCTAAGAGATTACTGAGAAACCAAAGAATAGATTTTATTAAAATTAATTGGGGGAGTTTACTCCAAAGAGACCCAGTCCTTGGCAGGATGAGGAAAGAAGGCTGGATCTCCACACGTAGTCAAGGCCAGGTCAGATATTACATGGAAACTAAACAAAGAAAGCCTATTGCCAGGGATGGCCCAGGGTCATGTGCAAGTTTTGCCATAAGAGACTTGGAGCTTCTTTTGCTAATTACATTTACTCATGATAGTTTATATTCTCTGTAGAGTCATAGGTCGTGTTCTCACATGGTCTACCAGCATACAGCAACTCCAAACCAACCACAAGTACCTCTGCTCTAGAACTTTCCAGTAGAACAATTCCCCCTGACAGATGAAAGATGTACGTAGACTCCCATTGGGAAGGTCCTTTAAGGGAGACATGAGTAGCCTACAGTGCCCAAATTGGCAAACAGTCAACAAGGACAAAAATAGCTCTCCCTGCTACCAGGGATTTAATTCTCACTAACTCACAGCTTAGTTTTTATTTAGTTTCTTTTTATGAATTGGTCTATCAGTTGCAAGTTAATTTAATTAGAGTTAGGCAGGAAAACTTTGCCACTGTTTTGAAGAAGGGCCATTGAAAACTGGTATTAGGGTCAAAAAGTTCAGCACAAATCATACAGATCCCTAATGTAGCCCAAAGAAGAAATTGTTCAGTTAGAAAAAATTAAAACTTTAAAAGTGCTCTTCCAAAAAACAAATTATGTGGGGGGAGTTCATATTTTAAAAGACCAAACTAAAAGCAATATATTATTTATAAATATAAATATAAAATACAAAAAAACTGAGATACCAAAAAATGACAGTAAATAAAATTAGGAAGCTACAATGAAAAATAAATTTTTATCACTTAGAAGTATCATCTTACCTTTGTCAAAGTACACATTTATAAAACAAGTCCTAGTATTTTCAAGTATTTCAGTGAGCAATCCACTTCAGTATCAAAGAGCTGGAGAAATTAACAGATCTTTTTTAAAAGTCAAAGAATTTGTTTAAACTACTATATGTCAGTTAAAGGTACTTTTGTTAATTTAGAATGGTTTTAATTTAAACCCAATCTAATGTTCATTCCATCTCGGCAATCTTAGTCTGAGCAATTACTTTTCAATTTGAAGGGTTAAGAAACATTGCAATGTATGTTTAAAACACAGAATTAAAAACAAATGAAACATAAACTAAGAGAATAAAATAATTAATTTGGTTTTTAGGTTATTTCAAAAATGAAGAGGCAGTTGAGGGAATTGGGAGTGCTACCACAAAATTTTGAATATGAGCTAATCAGAAATGGTAGACCCTGAGATTAAAATATTGTCACTAGTAATTGTAAATTAAATATGATCTGGTTGAAAATGTTGTTTTACAACCAGGATATCCTCCCGATTGTACATATAAAGAAGCCTGATTGTGGTATAAAAAAAAAATTTAATCTGTCTTCTGCGTGTGAAAGTGGTGATAATAATAGCACCAAGTTGTTGGAGGAATTAAATGATTAGCATATTTTGTTACTAGGGTTTGAAGTAAATAACATCAAAGAGAAGAACACAAATGATTTTCTAAGAAATATAAGTTTTTATCTAACTGAAGAGATGGAATTTGACTTGAGAACCTTGCGATTATCCTTACAAAACAAACATAATATTTTTTAAACTATGAGTTTTCTTATATTGTGGAATTTGAAAGGATGTTAGGCATATGTATATAAATATGAATTCTCTTTTAATTAGGTGAACATACCATTAAATAAATATATATATATCATATGAAATTTTTCTAAAATATTGTAAAGTGCTGTTAGAGAGATCACTTCCTTACTTAGTTATTAAAATGAATGTGACAATAATCTTTGAAAAAATTGTAATAATGGATAGCCTTTTACCTTAAATTGTTATAATTGATTAAGAGATTTGAGGACCCCACCAATCAGAGTTATGATCTATTTGCAACTGTACTTGGGTAAAGATACCTTGAAATGGACTAAACTGATGCCCTTTAGCTAAAGTAAGTTCAATCTTTTGAATAGAACTGCTAAAAAAAATCGAGATTATTTTTTAAAACTATTCAATATTTACATATTCTGTGGGTTAGATTTTCCTATAAATTAGCCTCCTAAATGAAGATAATTCAATTTTATTTATAACTTGCCCTATAAGATAAGTTAGCAAGTGTTTCAAGTTGTAACTGAGAAATCAAAAACTAACCATTCTCAAGTATTAAAGAAAGCAGCTCTCTGAAATTCTTAAAAGTAAACTTTAAGAACTGGGCTGAAAGGCAGGGAATAAAATCCTGGCACGTGGAAAATATTATTGTGTGTGTGTGTCTGTGTGTGTGTGTATTAAATACTACAGTATATGTGATAAATACTAGAGTGTGTATATATATAGTGAATGTATATATATATATATATATATATACAGAGAGAGAGAATATATAGTATATAGTAAAATACTGACACCTTTTTAATCAACTGTGACTATTCCTCAATGGATATCTCTATACCAGGTTTTATATTTCAGATGAATGCTTTTCAATGTAACATTTTTAAATGTATTCTATTGAACTGGTTTTCTTTTGTATTATAAAATCGGAGAAAAGCCAGAAAATAACAGAATGCTGTTATTTCATGAATTTATTTGTTATGGAATGGGACAAAAATGCTTGAAAACTGCTCATATTTAATGAGTGTGGGATCCTGATTGGTGTAAGCCATGTCAAAGAAGCGTGAAAAAACAAAACAAAACAACTAAAACTGTTACAAGAACATAGTACCCAGCAAATAACCTTGTGGGTGCCTGGGAACATACTCAACCTGACCAGCACACAGCCTTGAGTATATGGACATGTAACCTCCTACACTGGCCCAATGCCCTGGTCCTGGGGCTGGGAATCAAGCTCCATTCCCAAGCAGTAACTCAAAACATTAGCCAAATGGCATAAATGTATGCATGATGCTTTATAGCTCCTTTGTTTGATTTCTGTTAATTGCCTTGGGGCTTTTTTTTGGGGGGGGGTCTTTGCAAGGATAAGGACTCCCACTGACTTGTCTGGCTGTTGCCCCAGACAATCCCTATGTAAGTAACCCACCTGATTATTAAACCACTTTCATAGCAAACTTCTGTTAAAATGACAGGTAGATATTATTTGATACATAAATACTGAAACATCTAGGTTACTTTAATGAAATGCAAGTTTGACAGGTCTTACTGTTCTCAATCTTAATTGAATGACTTCCCAGCTTTCCAAGCTACCTTGCTAACAGTTATATATTCCTGTTTTTAAGATTAAACTCTTCACGTATCTCATTCTTTTACAGCAATTTGGGATACTGTCCTCCTAAGGTGGGGGGGGAGGTGTGAATTAGATGAGAAATCTCAGAAATGTTTATAAGGATTAGCAGAAGTTTCCCAGAGGTTTCCAAGCATTTCCAAAAAGTTGTCTAGGAAGTTTTGAGAAATAAGATCACACTGTTTTCTCCAAAAATTACATATATTTGTATATACAGATATACATGTGTATATGTGTATGTAAACATGTACGTATGCGATTAGCTTATAAGATTTCATTATTAACTGAAATTTTTTCCTATTCAAAGTATCTTGCTAATAATTTTAACAGAAAAAAGACTTCTTTTGCAATTCAGGCCCTCCTGCTGTAAAAACTGAAATGTTCTGAAGTTTCAGGTGAATTACTTGTTCTTAATTTGATGTTGTTCTCACAGCTCGAGTAATCAAATCAGAACCATAAGGCTTGAGCTAGAAGATTGTATTAAATTACATTGAAAGAATACCACAGCTTGAGGATGCAGTATAGACTAGACCTTTGAAATGCTTCATCTGTATCAAGAATTCCAGTGAAGAGGCAACACTCAACAAAAAGACATTGTTCTCTTCCCCCCGACACACATCATTGTCTCTCTGTGAAAGGGGTCTGCCTCTGAAAATTTTGTCAATGGTATAGGCTACAAGCAACAAGACTTTTTAATCTGTAGAATAGCCCACTCATTTTTGGAAACTATAAAAATTGTACCACAGCCACCAATTTTAGCACTATTGCCTAAACCCGATCTTCCAACAACTGTTGGGTAAGGAATAATGCTGTCTTTAGTCAAGGATGACATAATCTGTTCATTGGACCCCACAAATGTTGGGTTTGTCTCCATCTCAGCATCCCTAATCATGGATGCATATTCCTCTTCATATACTTTTGTGGGTTTTTTTTAAAGTGATTGTGTAATGACTAGAGTTAGTAGGACAACCCATACAGCATGTCACCTTGAAAAACATTTTGAGACTACTAGGAACATAAGAGAGTTAGCCTGGGAATACTGTGGAACACTTTACTTGAAGAAGTCTTCTACTTTAGAAGCTAAGGCCTTTGGATCTTTCACTACTTTGTCACATGGGTATTTAGGAAGGACCAGCACCTCTGGTGTGAGGCTTTGCCCAACTACCTTCAAGGCTCTCATTCACCTTTGGTGTCCACCTGGCAGCCAATCCTCACCTGTCACTCCAAGAAACTGTAGCATGAGCAGCAGGCATAGCCCAGTAATAAAAGAAAAAGGATAAAGAAAAAAGAGAGGGAGATGTAGAATTGGGAATCATAACTGAGGATATGAATTGGATGAACTCACCCATAAAACAGAAGCAAATAGCAGAATGGATTAGAAACTAGAATCTAACAAAATGTTGTTTACAAGAAACACACCTGAAACAGAAAGACACACAGATTTAAAATAAGGAGCTGGTTCAGAATCTATTATGATTCAATTGAAGTAAAAAAAAAAAAGCAAAAGGTAGAGGTAACAACCATAATGTTGTCAAAGAAAGAGCAAAAACAGGCCAATTAATAGACCCAAGCAGGGAAAGTACATCTTGCTAAAAGTTACCATAGACAAGGGCATCTTTCAATGTCAATGCTGAACATATATGTACCACACTGCCTAGCATCCAAATTCTTCTTTTGAAAAAAAAATCATTTCTATTGACAAAATGAAGGAAGAAATGAATAAATGTGATGGTTAAGAAAATATGGAAAAAATCAACGTATTAAAAAAAAACACACAAGTAAAAAACAAAATGGAAGTTGTAAAAATCAAAGATTAACAAATGAAAAAGCCAATCAAATTTGAAAAATCTAACTTGAAATTTAAAAAATATATATATAAACTTTGAGATATTTTAAGTTTTCAAAGTAAAAAATGGGACAAGAAAGATGCAAACAAAATAAACCAAGGGAAAATATTAGGAACATTGCCTAGCTATTAACCAAGAAAATCAATAATTTAAATGAAATGAATGAATATTTACAAATCTAAAATATTAACAGGATACTACAGAAAATTTCAAGAATCCAATCACAGAAAAATAAATAGAAAAAAAGGCATAAATTAAATCCCAAAGGAGAAAAAATTCCCAGGATCAGATATATTTGTGAGAATATATCATCACAACAAAAAGAAAAATCAATACTTTATTATATAATCTCTTTTTAAATAAAAAAAAGGATTGCTTTTATGATATCAATTTCAATTAAACAAAAATGAAAGAGATTCAAAACAGAAAGAAAACCAGAGGAAAAAAATCTCTAAGGTCATTCATAGGGACTCAAAAAAATTAAAAGCTATCCAAAGATTTATATGAAGAAATAGACAGCAGAATTACACTAGTGACATACCTCAACTGTTTCTTGCTTGGCACAGAAAACTAATCATAAAATAAACAAGAAAGAAGCTAAGGAGATGAACATACTTATGGAAATCTAATAATCTAATCCTAAAGACTGAGTCACAGCAACAGCCAACAATTTTTACTTAAAGAGAATGACAACACTGAATTAACATAGCAAAATTTATATGATGAAGCCAAAGCAGTATGTGGGGGGGGGGTAATGTATATATTTAAATCATTCCATCAATAAAAGAGAGAAAGAACATATTAATGAATTGGGTATATAAACTAAAAAAATTAACTAGAGGGAGGACAAATTTTAAAGTCTCAATTAAATACCATAATGGAAATCCTGAAAACCTAAGGAGTGATAAAGTTGAAAGTAAAAAAAAAAATACAAATAAAACTAGGAATTAGTTTTATTTAAAAAAAAAAAACAAAATAGATAAACCCTGGCTAATTTATTTATTTTTTTTTTGGCTGAGGCAATTGGGGTTAAGTGACTTGCCCAGGGTCACACAGCTGTTACGTGTCTGAGACCAGATTTGAACTCAGGTCCTCCTGACTTCAGGGCTGGTGCTCTATCCACTTCGCCACCTAGCTGCCCCCCTAATTTATTTTTTAAAGAAAGAAGTTAAAAAAATTAAAAAGGAAAGAACAAAAGGAAACAATCAATGTTAAAAATGAGAAGTGTGAATGCACCATCAGTAAAGATGAAACTAAAACAATATCAGGAGCTATTCTGCACCACTGCTGTCCAAAAACTGACAATCTTCATGAAACTGATAAAAATCGACCAAAATAAAAATTGACCAGATGAACAGAAGAAAGAAATTTAAATACACCCATATTTGGAAAAAAAGAAAAAGAAAGAGTATCAATGAGCTCTCTTCAAAAACATTTGCAGGATTAGATGGATTTACAAATGAATTTTACCAAATGTTTAAGGAATAATTAATTCCAATACTATATAAACTGTTTTTTAATGGTACAGAAAGAGTCCTAACAAATTGTTTTTACGACATAAATATAGCTTTCATAACAAAATTTGGGAAAGCAAAAAAAAAAGAAAAAATTACCAATTACCCTAATGAATATTGATGCAAAAAAAAACCTTAAATGAGTATTGGCAAGGAAATTACACAAATATATCATATAAATCATACACTATGACTAAATGGGACTTATCCCAGAATGCAGCAAGTCTGGTTCCATTTTAACAAAACTGTCAGCATGATTGACCATTTCATTAACAGAACCAACAAAAATCATAGAATATCTCAACAGAAGTAAAAAAGTTTCTGACAAAATAAAAATCCCCATTCCTATTAAAAATGTTAGAAAGCATGGGAATAAATGAAACCTTTCTTCAAATGGCAAATAATAACTATGTAAAACCAAGAGTTAACATTATCTGTAATGAGGGTTGACAAGAAAACTTCCCAATAAGAAGATGGGGGGAGTAGGGGGGGAAGCAAGAATGTCCATTATCACCAATATTATTCAATAGTAGCCTAGAAATGCTAGGTTTAGCAAGAAAAGTAAGTTGACAGAACAACAACAACAAAAGGCAATAAAGAAACAAATCTATCACTTGGGGCAGATGATACAATAGTATACTTAGTGAACCCTAGAGAAGGGCTTCTTAAATTTTGTCCGTTCCTGATTCCTTATTGCCTGAGAAATTTTACCTGACCCCAGGTATGTAGGCATATCAACTAGGTATACACGTGAAACATTTACTGAAAGTAAATCCTAATTTTCCAACCCTCACATTCAGCTACATGACTATATATGAAGTCCCAAGCCACAGTTTAAGTTTTGCCCCAGAGGATCAACTAAAAAAATCTAATTGAAACAATGAACAATTTTAGCAAAGTTGCAAAACATAATATAAACCTACATCAATCATGGCCAATTGTATATACCACCACCAAAACCCAGCAGGAAGGACAGAAAGAGAAATGGCCTTTAAAATAACTGCTGGCAATAGGAAACACATAGGAGTCTAGCAATGTTGTGAACATCATTTCCACACCAATCAAGGCAGAGCTAAACTGAAGAAAATTAATTGCTCATGAGCAGGTCAAGACAGCATCTCCCGTTCCTACGGTGGGGTGGGGGAGAGCTCCCAAGGCCTGGTTTCCAATCTCTGCCTCTGGCCTACCCCCTGAGAGGCACGGCCCTTGACCCCCCGGGGACCCCAGTCCCCTTCTCTGACAAAGGCCCTCGTGGATGTCTCTGGATTTCGAGTGCTGTTATTTCAGGCACCAACCTGCAGCAAGGCCCGGAGGGAGGATGGCATAGGGAGGACGGAGGGGATGGGGGAGCTTGTGGAGAGTAGCAAGCAGTTACAGCCCGGTTCTCCTCTCCTGCGCCTGTCCAGCCTGCCCTGCTCCGCCCAGGCTCCTCCACCAAGTGACTTGGGGCAAACACACACACACACACACACACACACACACACACACACACACACGCAGGGAGACACACAGTCGCACGCACAACCCAGCACACTCGGCTCCCCTGCCCCCGGGAGGCTTCCCAAATAGAGCCCCCTCTTGCCCTCCCGCTGTGCATCTCTAGGCCACTAGGAATGTTAGCATGGGATCAGGACCTCGAGCGCCTCCTTCCTCCCCTCCCCAGGAAGAAGAGGCCAGGAGCTCCCAAGCAGGCGAGCGCCCTTGCCTCTATTTCCGTCCCTCCCTCCATCCGTTCATCCCTCTGTCCCTGCCTCCCACTGTCAGTGCCTCCGTCCATCCCGTTTCCCTTACTCCTTCCCAGCCTCCCTCTGCCCATCCCTTCCTGCCGCCCTCCTTCCCTCCCTCCATCCCTCCATCAGTCCCTCCCGCACTCACAGGTTTGGGCTCAGAGGAGAGGGGCCTTCCCGTGGCAGGGCGCGAATCCGGTTCCCGGGACCCACCAGCACGGTAGGCGGTCCTGAGGTCCGGGGGCGCAGGGAGAAGTCCCGAGGCACCAGGAGGAGGGCCTGGAGAAGACCGAGAGGGTTGGGGACAGAGGCTTTCTGCAATGCGCAGGGAGAAGCTGCGCGGGCCGGGCACCCCTAGGCCCCGCCTCCGAGGCCCCGCCCACCCGGACCCGGCCTGGCAGCTTCTGGGCACACAAACATAAACAGGACTGCTCTCTTAGTAGCCCCGGAGTTCCCAGGGTCCCGTCACACATACACAAGGAGGCGGGACTGCAGGAGACCGGGGGGGGGGGGGGGACGGACGTCCAAAATGCCTCATAAGTCTAGGAAGATGTGACAGAATAATTGTGAGTTTAATTTGTCTATGCGCGTGCACGAACAAAGAAATGAAGCTAGGTATGGCTTTAACTGTGCGTGTGACTGTTTCACCCACTGGCGAGTGTAAGAGTGTGTGAGAGACTCGTGCTATAAATGGTCTGTGTGTCTCAGTGTGTCCTGCTGGTCTCTTGTGTGCCCAAGGACATGAGCAAGGAAGGGATGGAAAGGCAGCCCAGGCTTAGCAAGCCTAAGGAATTATTTTCTCAGTCTCTTTAATTTGCAAGTTGAAACAAATAATGAGCACACAAACTCAGAAGAGGAAGATGAAAAACATGAAGGATTTCCCATACTTTCATTTTATAATAGTAACTTATTGCAACAAACAGGATTTCTCAATCCTGTTTGAGAAAAAGAAAAAAAGAAAAAGAAAAATTTCTACTGTTTGATTTTAAGCAAATTCGTAGTTAATGTTTATTTTCCAACAGCCCAACATACACCAAAATTCACATTATTGTATTCTGAGGTTGCATATGGCAATGTATGAAACAGTCTGGGTCAGTTTCCAAAGCCTCACTCAGTTATTAATGCCTTCTCTTTGTGAATCCCGTGATAGCTAGCTAACATTATTTCTCCCCCACATTTACTGTTAAGCGGAGATTTTAGCAGTCTCCCTCTTGTAAACTAATAAAGTCTACCATTGTCTTTGAAAGTCTATCATTTTCTCTGAAAAGTAAGTTTGAACAATTCATTGGAAATAATAATAAAAAAAACTTAATGGAACTTCCTTGTAAAGAGTTGATTAGAGAAAATGTTGACGTGTGCCTTCTGTTGAAAAAGTTCAGTTCTTTTGCCATATTGTTCACCAATCTATTAATTTATACCAAATAATGAGCATGATAATACTAAATGCTTTTATAAATTATTCTTTCTATGTTTTATCTTACTTGATCATCACTGAAGAAAGGGCAGGTAAATACTCTAAAGTTCTTGCCCCCAAATAAAATAGGTAATGTGAGGAAAAGGCCTCATTGAGACTGCTATATGCTCCAACCCTCGAGTCAGCAGTCTCTCCTTTGTATTTTGGCCTATTTTTAAAAGCACACTTTGATTTTTAATCTCAAACTATCATTAAAGTAACAGAGGCAGCAAGTCATAAGCCTGGCCTGCTTCCCCTGGCCACCCAAGAAGCCACTTGTTGCTTTTTTTTTCTTTTCAAACCCCTCAATGTTAACACAATTTTTCCTCTTATTTTTTGTAGATCTATCATAATGAAGATTTTAGTAGTCTCTTTCATGCACAAATTTCATTTTATGAACATCATTTTTACTTCTGACAAACTTTGCATTATTCATTTCCTACAAAAATTTATGAAACTTAAGTCTGATTTTTGTTTGTTTTTCTTTCTCCTGGTTTTTCCCCTCCTTTTGGTCTGATTTTTCTTGAACAAGATGACAAATATGGAAATATGTTTTAAAAGATTGTACATGTTTAACCTATATCAGGTTGCTTGCTGTCTTGGGGATGGAGGAGGTACAGGAGGGAGGGAGGAAAAATTTCCCCCCTTTTGGTCTAATTTTTCTTGAACACCTTGTCAAATATGGAAATATATTTAAGAAGATTGTATATGTTTAACCTTTATCAGATTGCTTGTTGTCTTAGGGATGGAGGAGGCAAAGGAAGGAGGGAGGTAAATTTGGAACACAAAATCTTACAAAAATGAATGTTGAAAACTCTTTCTATATGTTTTTTGAAAAATAAATACTATTAGAATGTTAAAAAAAAAAAAAGAAAGAAATTTGGACATGCAAAAGCAATTAGGGCCCTCAGTGATCTAATCCTTGAAATATTGGTATAAAATGATGACGAAGAATAAGAAGAATTATAAATACTCATACATTATTCTGCACATATTTTATCTCATTTTAATATGACAGAAAAACTGGCCAGGTACCTCTTGCTTAAGATCAAATAAGCAGTCATTGAGACCACTACCTCTTCAAAACCTAATGCTAGATCTCTTACTGATTTTCTGTGTCTATTCCAGGATCTTAAAACAAATGGTCATGTGTTTGTAATTTTATCAAGTTAGCTTTTATGGAGTGGGGCCAGTGTGAAGAGAAGTTGCAAATGGACGCAAGTGACCACCCAAGTAGTCATTTGCCCTTTCAATTTGAAACTCTATAAAGATTATCTTTCTTTCTGTCCTCATTTTTAACATCACCATTTCTTTGAAGATTTTATGAGCATCCTGACTGTGGACAAATTTTATATTGCAAAAGTCAGGGTTACTTCATTAAAGTTATTTTCCTTGATTCATTTTTAAAGTAACTTTTATTGAGTTTGTTTGGGGGATGCAATGAAAAGTCAAACTAGCTTTGTGCATGATCTTGGATTAAGTTATTCTGCTCCTCTCCTGACTATTCTAATACAAAATAATACAAAAATACAAAATATTAATACTAATATAAAATAATAACACAAAATAATGGACATCTGGGGGGGCACTGCAGTAAGTAGATATTTTTCTGAAGTCAGAAAGCCATTTCCCTGACTTCAAATCCAGCCTCAGATACATACTAGCTGTGGCCCTGGGCAAGTCACTTGTTTACCTCAGTTCCTCATCTGGAAAATGAAATGGAGAAAGAAATGGCAAACCACTCCAGTTTCTTTGCCAAGAAAACTTCAAATGGGATCATGAAGAGTTGGACAAGATTGAAATGACTAAACAAAAATAAAAACACAAAATAATCATCATGATAATGATAAAGATCCTCCTATATCATTCTGTAGATATTTCATTTTAATTGATAACCATAGTAAGACTTGTAGGTAAATACTAAATGGTGTTTGCCCAAGGCCAAACAAGTAAAGCATGCAAAGACCTTTTAAGATCTAAGTGCAAGACCATAATGTAATGAGTGTGCCCAGTTTTTATTTAGGTCATGTATTTTTCATTCCCTTAAGGCAGTATTAATTGAATGGAGGCTGCACGAACAGAGTATGCTATGATATACTATGTGACAGGTCTGGGCCAGCCAAGTAATCAATTGCTGCTTCCGTCTGTGTCTACATCAGTTGAATGTTATCCTTTTTTGTGCCCTTATCTTTTTTTTTTTAATTAAAACTTTTTATTTGCAAAACATGTGAATAGTTAATTCTTCAACACTGACCCTTACAAAGCTTTCTGTTACAAATTTTAACCCCCCTAGTCCCCACCACTCCATCAGATGGCAGGAAATCCACTACATGTTAATTATGTTAAAATACTTGACAAATCAAATATATGTATACATATTTCCACACTTATTATTGTTCTGCAAGAAAAGTCACATCTACAAAAAAAAATCAGAGAAAGGAAACACAATGAAAGCAAACATCAATAGAGAGCATGAAAATGTTATGTTGTGGTCCACATTTCATATCCCTCTCTCTGGGTTAATATGGCTTTCTTCACGGAACAATTTTAACTGGTTTGAAACATTTCATTGTTGAAGAGAGCCATGTCCATCAGAATCGATCACCATATAGTCTTGTTGTTGCCGTGTATAATGATCTCCTGGTTCTGCTCATTTTGCTCAGCATCAGTTCAAGCAAGTTTCTCCAAGCCTCTCTGAAATCATACTGCCGGTTGTTTCTTATAGAACAATAATATTCCATAACATTCATATACCATAATTTATTTAACCATTCTCCAATGGATGGGCATCCATTCAGTTTCTAGTTTCTAGCCACTACAAAAAGGGCTGCCACAAACATTCTTGCACATGTGGGGCCCTTTCCTTCTTTTAAGATTTCTTTGGGAAATAAGCCCAAAAGAAACACTGCTGGGTCAAAGGATATGCACAGTATGATAACTTTTTGAGCATAGTTCCAAATTGCTCTCCAGAATGGCTGGATCCGTTCACAGTTCCACCAACAATGTATCAGTATCCCAGTTTTCCCACATCCCCTCCAACATTCGTCATTATCATTTCCGGTCATTTTAGCCAATGTGACAGGTGTGTAGTGGTACCACAGAGTTGTCTTAATTTGCATTTCACTGATCAATAGTGATTTAGAGCACCTTGACTAGAGCACATATGACTAGAAATAGTTTCAATTTCATCATCTGAAAATTGTTCATATCCTTTGACCATTTATTGCAGAGTGGCTTGAATTCTTATAAATATGAGACAATTCTCTATTTTAGAAATGAGGTCTTTATCAGAACCCTTAAATGTAAAGATAATTTCCCAATTTGATGCTTCCCTCCTAATCTTGTCTGCATTAGTTTTGTTTGTACAGAAACTTTTTAACTTAATATAGTCAAAATTGTCCATGTGGTGTTCAATTAAAAGTTCCAGTTCTTCTTTAGACATAAATTTATTCCATCTCCACAGGTCTGAGAGATAAACTATACTATGTTCCTCTAATTTGCTTACAATATCACTCTTTATATCCAAATCATGAACCCATTTAGATCTTATCTTGGTATGTGGTGTTAGGTGTGGGTCAAGCCCTAATTTCTTCCACACTAGTTTCCAATTTTCCCAGCAGTTTTTGTCAAATAGTGAGTACTTATCCCAGAAGCTGTGGTCTTTGGGTTTATCAAACACTAAATTGCTATAGTTATTGCCTAGTTTGTCCTGTGATTCCATCCTATACCACTGATCGACTACTCTATTTCTTAGCCAGTACCAAATGGTTTTGATGACTGCTGCTTTATACTATAGTTTTAGATCTGGTACACCAAGGCCACCCTCATCAGCCTTTTTTTTTTTTCATTAATTCCCTTGAAATTCTTGATCTTTTGTTCTT